>JAWMRA010000130.1:65532960-65634761 GCA_035584735.1 Pseudotriccus pelzelni
GTAGGTGGATTGCCTTACAGGGCTAACGAGCTCCACCTGCCCGGGGAGTGTCCCTGGCTGGAATCGAACCCAGGCCTTGGCGGTGAAGGTCCTGCGATCTAACCACTAGGCCACCAGGGTCACCCATACAGTCTAAGGATAAGATGCATCCAGAAGGGCTTCTTCAGTCAATCATTACTGCTGGAGTGGAAACCAAGACCACAGTAAATGGATGTTGGACTGAGGTCCCAATAATACACCTGTAACACATCTCAGTGTTGGCAAAAACGCTATCAGCTGCTTGGATCAGTTATGAAATTATTCCTTTGGAATTTTTTTTTTCAAATGCAGAGGAAATTTAAAATACCTGACATCCAAAATTCTTCTCTGTGGTATTTTTGGTACAACTTTGATCAATCCCATCACATTTATGCTGTACTTTATTTCAGCTGACTGAGATGATCCCAGCCATTGATTAGAGTACTGACTGATGAGATCAATTAACTGAGTCTTCTTTCCTGGATTGTGAGAAATGGCTAAACACACAAATGTCTGCTCTCGGAGGTGGTTCAGTACCTGGTGGTACCTGCACTCATTCTGGAGGATCACAAACCTCAGAATTGCAATGGAATTCCACTGGAATATACACTGAAAAACTTAAGATGATACTCCAGACCAACAAGGACTGGCAGGGAAACTTCTCAGCAGATGTTTCCAGATCCAACAAAAGCGTTGAATGCCTCTAGTTTGAGAAAATCTTTCCCTATGCTTTGTGTCCAGACCCTCAAGTACTTTGCTGGTGAAATGAGGATTTTCATAGATGTGCACAGCCTGTCCCTATGGACAGGTAGGTCCAGAGACTGGGGCAATCTTGCCCCCTGGAAGGTACACCAAGAGTACATTTGTAACACAAAACAGAGCTTCACAATGATCTCAAACCTCAGCTACTTTTACTTGTTTTCACAAGATTTATACTTTCTCTCTGTATGTTGTCAGATTCACATGGAGAGACCAAAGCAGAATAGGAGAGACTTCTCCATATATCTCCAATTCAACCAGACTGATGACAAGCAACCAACCAACATCTGAGCAGGCTGTGATGAAACTTCCTGCTTGGCAGTGCAGTCTTTCTCCTTTCACATCAACAGCTACACTACAGGGTCCTTACTTGACCTGCAGCTCCTCAACCTCAATCCTCAAAGGTTGGGTGGCCCAATTAAAAGCAACTGAAAATGAGAATGCAATTTTGCACATTGCATCTCAGCCTACAAGTTGGTTTGATCACTCCTGTCACCTTTTCCACACTCCTAATGCCTTTTCTACATCTATTCAGCGTGGGAATGGTTACAAGAAGTCCATTTCAAGGGTGATAGGCCCACTTGCTATTCCCTCTTATCTTTCTAGCAGATCCAGTCCCTTCACAGAGGCAGGAATCCATCCCTGCTATTTTCGCCCTGGAGCAGCCTCCTCCTCTAGTCGTTGAAATGAATATGCAAGGTGGAAAGATTGCAGCCTGGTGAAAAGCTCTCCTTTGCATCCTAAATAACCACTGATCTCTCTGTAAAAATAGCTTCTCAGAGGAGAGCACGAATTCACTGGCTGGTTTGCATGCAATTAAAAGAAACCCAATAACAACAAGAAAATCCCCTGTATTTTTAAGACAGAGTTATTTTTCATAGCAGATCTTTAAAAGTCCTTATAAATGCGAGATGCCAGTGGTTTCTCATGCAAACAAAAGATCCCGGGGCTTAGCTCTCTGCTGAGAAGGGAGGAAGCGCCAGGGTAGGAGTGAGAGAACATTGAATCGGGCTGCTCTGACAGCTTTATAGCCCAGATACAATGGGCAGAGCCTCGGTACTGATGAGTCTCATTCCGGCGGCCCCGGCATCGCCCCCCGCGGCTCCGCCGATTCTTCTCCCCGGCCCGGCCCGGCCCGGCACAGGCGTCCCGGTCCTGGCCCCGCACTGGGGCCCCGCACACCTTCGTGTGCGCACACCCCCGCCGGAAAAAAAAAAAAAAAAGCGGCTGTTTAGCAAAACAAAAGGACTCCCATAATCTACTTATTGTGCCTCATCAGGATTGCGGGCGCCCTCTTCTAATGGGAAAGTTATAGGATCAAGCCGGCGGCGCGCTGCGGGGTTACCGCGCCGGGTAATAAAGACATTTTTTTTCCCGTTCATGCCCAAGCATGACAAGACACAGCGGCTCGCTCCCGAGAAGCCACTTGACATCTTTATTGTTCTACCTTCCCCGCTAAACGCTTCTTCCACCGTTTCTTAGGGTGAGCATCACGAATCCAGAGCATGGCTTTTTCCAGGGAGAGGGCTTATGCTTAGGCTTTTTGTCTGCTCCCGGCTGCAGAAGCGAGCCCGCTCAGGCAGGATCTCTGCTCATTTTCAAAGGAGAGTCCTGGGCAGATGTTATCAGGGATAGTTTATATAAATCCGAGCCTAGGTTAATTCAGAAAATATGTCGTTTCTGCAACAGCTGTGAACCACACAATGTTATCGTGCTCCTGATATGCGGGCACTTAGATAACATGGCAGTCCCTAGGTGATAGGGTCATATCAACCTTTGATGCTGAAACACATGCAAATTCCCCTTAGAGTTGGAAATGCAGTGCTTCTGGGGGCTGTTTAAAGAAGACATTGTTCAGATAGTGTTTCTCACTGAAGCTGCAGTTTCTTATTTCCAAAGGAGAGGAGCCAGCTCGGTTGGATATTACAGAAGTCCCTTAGAAACACTTGAGAGAGCTTAAAATTAACCATTATAGTTCAATTTAAATGGATTTATGAAACATAAAATAAAACAAAAACTTGGCTTGTCTAAGAAACCGTAGAGTCAAAGATCTGATGTGCTCAGTAAATACAGCAGCCAGAGTCGTGCTGCAGAAGACGTTTGTGAAACACTGAGCATTTGACTTTTGCTTCATATGTAATTTAACTCTAATGGACCATATTGTGTTATCAGTTTTGAAGTGAGAGTCCTTGATGAAGTCTTCAGGGGAAGGGCTTAGAAAAACAGTGACATGGTAAGGACATAAGGATTTCAAAGCCCTTCAGCAACCTAAAAAGGCCTCAGTCCTGAGCACTTTATTTAGGCAAAACACAGACATTTCCAGCATCATTACTCAGACTAACCACACAGACCTTTTCAAAAAACATTTAAAAGTAGATCTCCCTTGCAGGGAGCACATCTATTATTAAAGGGTTCATGACAAGGCTGTATTTCAATTTATTGAAATACATTTGAATCAATGTTGGGGACTATCACACCCGGAGGAAACTGGGGAGGGAATTTCGGGAGGTGCAAGGTCATTCCCTGCTTTGCCTGAGATAAACCTCCCCCTTCGAAACCGCCCTAATCTTTCCTTGATATCCCATTGCTTACAGAAAATCACTACAGCCTCTTAAAGACAATGAATGGTCAACATTTGCTTTACTTGAAGATAAAACCAGTCTAAAACCTCATCTGAAGAGCAGCCATCTCCATGGTGGGAAAATAAAGTTTTAGACCATGATATTCATATTAGACTGTTATTATATTGCCTGTGTGAAAATACTGAGGTGGATTTCTCTTATTTTTTTCCCCATACCTCTCCGAAGAACCCCTTGCACACATATGCACTGGAAGTTGGTGTGTTAGGGTTTCTGTGTGGAATTACGGTATTGAAAAGCTTTGCTGTGGGTGATGAAGAGCCCAGGCCTGTGAGCCCTGCTGCCAGGTGACACATAACCCAGATCTTCTAACTGCATGCTGATGTTTGATCACCAATAAGTGCAATTTCAGATGCGGTCAGTCCTCACAAGCACCAAACCTTCGATCAAAACACTGGAGCCAGAAGATATGGCCTTTCCAGGAATGCAAGGAGGAATGAAGAGCAGTCACTGTTTTTTGGAAGCATTTACTGAAACAGCCCAGCTGGGAGAGCAATAGCCAGTGAAGAACTGCCAGTGAGCGTAACCTGGGAAGACGCTGCCCTTTTCGGGGAAAACAGATGTATTTTGCAGAGCTCTAGGCAGTGACAAGTCTTGGAAAGTCATGGGTAATGTTTCACCCAGTAGCCTGCAAAGGGGACCAACTTTCTTGGAAGTAAAACGTTTCTCATGAGTGTCTCATAAACAAATTTTTCTGGCCGCATCCACCGAGCTGTCCCTTTCTAGGAGAGCAAATGCACAACGAAGCCCAACCGAAAATGAAGCCAAGCTACCCTGGCACTGAAAGAGTTATGCATGGGCTGAACCTGGAGTTATGCCATTTCCCTTGATCTGTTTGTAGGGAGGTAACAAATATCCAGTTTCTCTTGTGTATCAGCAGCTTTGAGGCCTCTTTGTAAACAGAGCTAAAGTCAAGTGCATCAGTAATGCCTGTTATTGTGGCAGACACCACAGAGAGAGCATTAGGAGCTCCCTCCTCACCCAGGGAACACAAACCAGGGTGTGTTTATAGCCCAATAATTGCTTGTTTGTATAAAGTAATGATGTCCCTGTTTGGCTTTTAGGCCAATTAGTAGAATAAAGGTGGTAAAAACACCAACATAATTAGTCTAATGACTATAAAACACTGACACTAAGTGTAAAATCTCTAGCCTTTTTGACACCCCGGTTTTATAGTGCAATATAAGGAGGGCAGTAACATCAGGATGTGGAGGAGTTCCTCTGCTTTTGTAGCTGACTTTGAATGCCACTGCACGATCAGATGTGTTTCGATCGCCTGGGGTGGCTGACTGTAGTCTTGTATTGAAGGAAAGTTGCCTCTGCTAATTATTTCTTCCACTGCTTTCCTCCCTTGCTAATTAAGAATGGCAGAGAGATTTGATTATTATTTTTTCCCAGTAGTTAAAAAAAAGAGACAAAACTGCACCCCAGCCCACCCCAGATTCCCAGGGGTGAAGAAAATGCTGTTCCTTGTGTTCAGGGTTTCACTACTTTACCAGTGCTTAGATTATTGGAGACTCGCTATGAGAAGTTGAAGGCATCAAAAATTAGTCTTTTAGTGGCAGTCACAATGCCAGGGTTGTGTTTGGTGGGTGAACAGAAGGAGAGTTATCTGGATGTGCAGCTCCCCCTGAAAACATGAACAGCTTCACTGTGGCACTACTGCTCCCTTCCTGGCGCAGTGAAAAAAGGACCATCAAGATTGGGAAGGCCAAGATTCAGCCTAGCATAATTGTTCACCTGGAAGGTCTCTTCAATAAAGCCGTGCAATTTCTTTTGAGGGTCTTTCCTGCTGGTGTAAAAGCCTCTTTGGTTCGTTCAGTGCCAGGGCCAGCCTGTGCTGTGCTACACCATCTGTTTGTGTTGCACCTACGGCAGGAAAACTGCTACAGCTAAATCCATCCTTCTGTATGAGCTGATTTCTGCTGGAAGAATCCACTTCTCAGTGCACAAAAGCAGCACAACTGGGAGACCTTCCAGCATCATCTGATGGCACTAAGTGCTCAAAACTATGAGGTTGTCCCATGTACCTGCCACAGTGATGGAAACTTCATCACAGTGCACATCTCACAGCATAGCAGAGATTTTATGGTGTGTTATTCAGTGTGTTGAATATCAGCGGCTGATCACAGGCTTGGACAGTTGGTGGCTCTCTCAGTTTTTCCTCATGGATGTGGGGGATGCAGAGGCATTGCAACCCCAACCTCTTTCTCTCAAAGTCCCCAAATTTGCCCCGATATCCTGGACACGATTACCCTTACAACACCTGCTCTTGCTCTACTTCTCAACGCTTGTCCCGTGATTCCTGGCACAGCTCTCTGACCAAGGGGGCTCTTGTGTATGTTTAAGGCCATGGGAGAAAACTGGCTGTCCCATTTCAGGACTATGTGAGTAAAGCAATGGCTCACCTCAACCTGTTTTTTAAGTCTGACCCCAGAGAGCTCTAAGGGCATGGGGACATCTGCAAACAGCAGAGAGCTTAAAAACCAGCCTTTATTCCCAGACACTGGTTACTGCACCCACAGCTGGTTCTGCTGTCCAACAAATGTGCCAATAAGGTTTCTCCTGATCCATAAGGGAATGTGGTCTGTGGCTGCCTTTGCAGAGGAGCAGAATAATGAGCTCTCACACTGTTCCTACCCTTCAGCTCAAGGCATTCAATGCTGAGCTGCAGGGACAGGGACCCAGTGGGATGGGCAGGAGAGACCCTCATCCTATCCTTCACCATGCCCTCAGAGAGACCTTAGAAACACACAGACAGATCAACAGGGACCTTTCACGTGGCAAATGATGTTGTGATGCTTTAAAAGTATTTTTTTCCTAAGGACACAGCTAATAAAAAGGAATTAGGGGGCGTTAGCATTTTGACCTTAGGTTTGAACTTTGCAACACTCAGGACTCCTGGAATTCAGGCTACTTTCGCTGAGCTTTTTTAGAATTTTTTTCATGGTTTCAACAGATGTAAAAAACATAACTTGTTGAATTAAAAATTATGGTAGAAAAGCTATCTCTTGACCAGGAAGCTCAGTTTTGGAGTTTTGAAGCATTTATCTTTCAGCAAGAGGTCCATCTTCCAGCCTCTGCTGAAGCTCAGCCCTCATGCTCTGGACTGCTCTCTTTCCATGGGTTATCTAGGAACAGTTCTGCCTTCTTTCACTCTTTTCAGATCAAAGGGAACATTATCAGTTTACAAAGCATCCCCATTTCTTCCTGTCTCCCAGCACCTTTGTCTCACTAACCTTTTCTCCAGGGTCAAGGGACTGGGACCCAGACTGCTGGGAGCCCTGAGCTCCTGGCTCAGGGTGGGAACAGGGGTGGCTATGGAGGTCTTCTGCGTTATGAGTCAGAAAATCATGCCTAAGTTTCCTATTCCCAGGAAAAGTTTAGTCTGATGATATGGGCCACTGAACATTTCTGGTGGAAGATCATTGAATGCAGGGAGTTCCTGAGGGGATCCATTTGACCCCCTGTCCTTGATTTGTACCAGCGGGGGAAGAAATAAATAAAAGGCGTAAAAATGTAAGTTAAAGACAGAGTGTCACCCTTTGCTTTGAATTTCCTGCCTTTTGTCAGGCTAAGTGCTCAGTGCCTTTTAAATGCAAGTTTTCCATAGGAGAATCCTCCCCCAGTCAGGCTTTCATGGAAAGTTTTTGCTTTCATGGCTGCAGGTTTGGGGACAGTTCATCCAAAAATCACTTGTCATCAGAGATGATAACTCCTCCTCCAGTTTGCATTGTAGTAGAGTGATGTTTCCTTCAGCCATTCAAGGAAAGAGAGGAGGAAGCTCTTCAGCCTCTGCAACTGACTGGTTTTGTCCTACAGCTGTGCTACTTAACCACTTCCTCAGTTTACCTGTCAATTCAATGGTCAACAACTGGTGTTGTGGGGGAAAATTACAAATCCAAAACATTTCCAAGTGCCTGAACGTCCCTTGTGGGGTTGGAACAACTTCTTCAGAAATGTTTTTTTTTGCTAATGGTGCATTTTTTTTCTCCTTGCCAAGATGGCCAGATGGCTTTTAGTTAAAAAAATAAAATTAATACTTTTTTTTTTGCTAGACTCTCATTACAGTATGCTGCTGATAGAGCGCTTGCTTCTTAAATATTTTCTCCCTTCTATCTATCCCACCCCTGTCTTGCCCCTAAACAGATTCTCAATTAACCATGAGAACAGATTCTCAATTAGGAATGGGCAAAACTTGCAAGCTCTCATTTTCACATATTTATATGGTTGGTCAATGTTTTTCTGTCTCAGATGATATTTCTGATTGGTTTTCAATTAAATAAAAGCATCTGCTCACTGGAAAAAATGCTTCAGCATAAATGAAGCTACAAACAAGTATTGTTCTTCAGTGAAACGTGTGCTATGTCTTTTTTTTTTTTGTTGGTGGTGACCTGTTTTCTCCCTTAATTTTTCACCTTAATCTTTCCCAGAGGCTGAGTCCTGAAAGTTCCCTACCATGAGGTAGGAAGCCTCTCTAAAAGCAAACACAGGAAACTGAGTATGCAGTTACTCAAGTGTAGACACGTCTGCTTCCAAATCCTGCATCGACTGGCTTTACCTGGTTACACCTGGTTTCACCTGGAGAATACACACGTTGTCCTTCACCTTTTATGCTTTAGTGGAAATCCATAATAACTCCATCAGATCAATGGAGCTGTACCCAGAGAGGTCACACGATTGTATGATTGAAATGCCTGCCTGAGCAAATCATGTGATTCATGCCATGACTTGGAAAACCAGTAGATGTGTTGAAGACCAGATTACCCCAGAAATACCCTCAAATGGCCTCCATATCAGTCACACATTCATTCTAGTTGTGGCCCTGAGCACAGTCCAGGAAGGACAAAGAGAAATCAATTCGCCTTCACCACTGCTGAGCCCAGGCAAACCCCAGGACAGAGCTGGTTTCTTAGGAAGCTCAGGCAAAGAAAAGTTAATTTGTCTGCCCAGGTGAGACCATCCTTTCTGTCACGTTTTTTTATCTGAAAAAACAGCCCTGGCCTAGGACTTGGTTTCAGGGTTTCAGGCAGCAAAGCCCGATTCACCACTGGAGCACCGTGAAGGAGGGACAGGCTGTCCCTCGGTGCGGGGATCTGCGGATGGGTTTAAGCACCGGATTAGCCAGAGAATAGCTAAGCTCCTATAAGGCTTGGGAAAACATGCTGCCCTTCCATGCTTAGTGGGTTTGCCAGGCTCTCCTGTCACTTAGAATGAATGGGGAAAGAAATCATTATTTAATTATCTGGGAAGCCCTTTAAAAGACTAATCAGCAAGGAATTTCACTCCAGTAGTAACAGCTGGCTCTCACACTATGAGTCACAAAGAGAGATATTAAAAGGCTGTTTTTCTCAGTTAGTGAACTTATTAACTGTGCTCTCTTCTTTTATAAAAATGCTGCATTGTTCTCTAACAATGGTCCACAGCCCTTGAGAAACATGACAGCACACTGAAGGGGATCGGGGGCTGTCTTACTGTAAATTGGGGTTTACCTAGTCCAGGATCTCACATTTCAAATCCCAGTTAAGCTTTTTCAGGGGGTTCAGGTGAGGTTCTTCCCTGCAGCCAGGTGGCAAAGGGGTCAGTCATGAGAGGTGTAAAACAGAGGATGCACCAGGAAGGGGCACAACGATTCCTGCTGTGACAGCCAGTGATTCACTTCCCTACTGCCCTCGCAACCAGAGAAAAATGTATCCCAGCCAGCTTCCCCTCAGAGAAGCAGCAGTTTGCCTCAATGCTGTTGGGATGGTGGAGAGGAGCTGAGCTCAAGGCATTGGTTTGGGCAGGATATGCTGAAATGTGTCTTTCTAAATGAGATCGGAATGTCAAGAATAGAAAGGGAAGAGGTGTCCTTTTCAGGATGATAAATCTCAGTGGATGCTGCTACTCAGGGCTATGAATTGTCACTAAGCTGAGAAGACCTGACCCAGCTCTGCTGAGAACCTCTCTACACCAGCTCCCCTCATGCCACTGCTTAACAGTGGATTCAGGAATGATAACAGTCACAGGGCACCTTTTAAACATCAGTGCAAGAAAGTGGTTTTAAGTTCAAATGGCAGCTTAAGTGGAAGTGATTGTCTCAGCCAGTGTAATTCCAGGCTACCTGTCACTATCTCCAGGTTTACACTTTGGGCACCAGGTTTGGTCTCCTCTGCAATCTGCAGCTGTGTAACAAGCACTTCAAAACTCAACAGACCCCCATCAGCCCCTCCAGGTCTATCAGCCAGACCCTTGGCCTTATCAGAGCTTTGCAGAGGGAATAGCTGCCTTCCTTTCCCGGGCCTGTCAGCTCTCAGAGGGTTTAACACGTAGCTCTCCAAATGCGACTGGCCCAACAGCACAGTCTATTTGCTTTGGAAGCATGGGATGGGGAGCAGATCCCTTCAGCAAACAGGGACACAAATGACCGGAGAGGTGCTGGTTGTGTGGGAGAGCAGCTGGACAGGGGCTGGGTGTCTGTTTGGCTCTGGTGAGGACCAGAGGTGTTGGGGTGTGTGTATGTGGGTGATTATCTCTGTGGGTGGGAAGGAGAGAAGGAAGGACTGAAGGGGAATGGGATTACAGTTTACTGAATATCCATTTCCCATGTGCACAGTGATTTGCTGGTTTGAATTTTTCTTAAGAAATACTTTTCTCTGTGCATGTATATAACTTTCAGTCCCCCAGAAGAGACTTCTCTTCCCCACCCAAGATCAAACATTTAAATGCAAAAAAATATTTACAGGGTCAAATTGAATTCCTACTATTTGAGCCAGTGTCTCAGCACAACAGAGTGTAGGAATCTCTGTCCAAGTGGCACTGGGCTCTCTGCCACAGGGGAGAATGCACAATAATATTTACCTTGCACAGACAAAACCGGTACGAACACAACCATCCTCTCCTCTTCTGGGGCCCTTGCTGAAGACAGACGGCTCAGCAGTCTGGCAGTAATGGATAAATCTCAAAGGGCAATATTTCAGCTTATATAAGGGGATGGGGCTTCCTGCCAAGAGAGCTTCTACAATTTAAATCAGGGAGGATTTGGCTGGAGATAAATCAGGTAGTCATTTCCCCGGAGGAGCTGCGGTACCATCAGCGCTCACCTGTCTGCTCGGTGTTGGAGCCAAGCCCACCCTCCCTCGGGCAGCTCCAGGTATGAATTGCACATTTGGGGTGCTACAGGAGAGGGAGGCACTGACAGTGATGAGAGGTATTGGCAAACTCAGGCGTGCATAAGCACTGGAAAAATAGGTGTTGAACTTGAGTGCTTTCCCTTAGAGAGGAGAAGGAACGTCCCCTGCCAGATGGGCGAATTGCCCCAGGGGATCTCTGTTCAGCTCCCTGCTTTGCCTCCACCTTTTTATACCACCAGTCTCTTGTACTTGGTCTGCTGCCACCCAGCACCTTGTTCAGTGTCTTTGGATGTAGGTCCAGCAGGGAGCAGGACTTCTCTTGTTCATCCTGTCTGTGCAAGAGGTGGGATGCAAAGGCTGGCGAGCAGTGAGCAGTAGTTCCTGCTCCCCCTGCTCACATCTCCACACAGCTGCTGCTGTGGGGCAACACACATCACCTTTGTGGGGCTGTGTGAGCTCACTCTTCCCTCCTGCTCCAGGACAAAGCTGGGAGGACTGGTGAATCAGAGCTGTCTGCGCAAGAGCTTGTCCTGGGGCTGCTCTGATGGAGCTGCTGGAACCAGGGCTTGCTCACAGCACTGCCTCCAACTACAGCTGGGTCCCACTGATTTGGTAGCAGACACACATTTCCACCTCCTGGCTGTTTGCTTCTGTTCAGGAGTGGGATTTGCTCCCAAGTTTTTGCCCATACATCCACCTCTTGTTGTAATGCACAAGCTAATAGGGTGCAAGTCACAGCACTCTGGTGCAAACACAACCTGGATTCCCCCTCTTTGCTTCCTTCTACTAGTTACCCCCCAGCACTTTACCTGGAGCTGCTGGATGGAGATAGATAAAGCCTTTCTGAGTTGAGGGCAGAGCAGACTCCACCTGATGCTCATGGGGAGGTCTTCACCAGCAGGAGATGGACCTTTCTTTGCCTCTGCCCTGCATGCCCATAATTTTTTTGCATAAATAAGAAGCAATTTGCTCCTTATTGTTTGTATTTTGTTTGATACTCGGTGGTCTCGCAGGACT
The DNA here is from genome assembly GCA_035584735.1 of Pseudotriccus pelzelni. Classification (NCBI taxonomy): domain Eukaryota; kingdom Metazoa; phylum Chordata; class Aves; order Passeriformes; family Tyrannidae; genus Pseudotriccus; species Pseudotriccus pelzelni. The sequence goes on from JAWMRA010000130.1 coordinate 65,544,506, forward strand.
CAGAGCTGGTACACACACAGGGAGTTCTCCAGCGTCCCAAGGGAGACCAACAAACTTTTAATCAGTGCACTGGGAAAGAGCTCTCCTCTAGCTTGCTTTTGGTATGTGTGTTACAAAAGGACATGATGGTCCTTGCTTAGTAAAGTCCCTTGCTATGGATCCCATCCCCAGATCTCACAGGCTGTTTTAAAAAACAAGGAGGAAGAGGTATTTCAAGTTTTACAAACTGCAACTTGATGTGCAGAGGACTAATTGCTTGGTCTGACCACCATGGTTATCTGTTGCTCTGGACGAGAATGGGAGTACATCAAACACCTGAAGGGGACTGGCACATTAAACGTAATGTTTGGGTCATTCGTGTCCTTCTGGAGGCCAGAGGGACCCTGAAGGCTGTGTCTAGTGCCACTAGATGCCTGTGCATAAACAATTGAACTGAGTCCTTCGAAATCAAGTTACAGTCAGATGGAAAGACTGATCCAAAATCTCCTGCAACAAAGGCTCATGCCTGTTTCTGCAAAGAGCACTTGCATTAGTGGATACTGTACAATATCAAAGGGTTTCTGGCCTAGGTTGCTATGAAAACTCTTTAACAGATAAGAAAATATGTCTTTATATTAGCCATTTGATTGTGAAAGGAGACATTTTAATCAACATTTGTCAGCCTGTCTGATATATAAATAGTGTTTTATTCTGTTAAACTGCTCTTATCAGTGTCCTACAGCCTAGCTGCTCACAAACAAGACTGATTATTTTTCCTATAAGGAAACTGTGGTTTTCTTTTTCTTAATTGGGGAAACTTCCTTCTAAAGTTAAGTTCTGTCAAAATCGATGGATCCCAGCTCAGGTGAGTGTCCTGGGGGAAAAAAAGAAAAGGGGTCAAACACAAAAGTTTTTCAGAGCCAAATTCAGAAACATGAGGACAATGTCAAGGGTAAAGGGTTCAAGAGAAAGCCACCAGGTAAGAGCTTCCCCTGGAACTGGACCCCAAGGATGTGAGCCTGATCAGGCAACCCTGGTGTGCATGTGAGTGCAGTTGCAGCAAAGATGTCAAAGGTGATGGTCTTTGTGAGATACACTGGGAAGAAACAGCCCTGGAGAGCTGCTTTCAGCCTTTCTTCTCCCTCCACATGCTTTTGATCTGCACAGTGAACCCACATATCTCGCTGTCCTGTCTCAGCACCTTTGACCATCTCCTCTCTGTCATGGGCATCTACAAATCCTACATCCTCCAGGAGAAGTGTATGAACAGTCCTGCTGGGATGCACAGTGAGTTAGCTGATGCTTTCGCCACCCTAGTTAAATACCTGTTTTGATGCAAGAAGGCACTTCGGGGGTTTGGTGACCTTGGATAAGTTTTGGCCAGTAATTAGCTGGGAGGCAGCTGTGCCTCCTAGAGAGGGGATGTGCTCGGGGCTGTGTCCTTACCTGCCTGTGCCTCAAAATAGTTCTGCCGATGGGGATTCTGTCAGGATCATGGGAGTGCTCTGTCTGCCCTGCAGCATGGAGGGGATGTTTGTACAGTAAGTTGCTGCACATCCTTCAACACAGATACACAAATTCTGTAACACCTCAACTTAAAACCAGGTGAGCTCCAAGTGGCATTTTGGTTTGCAGCTTTCAGGTATGACAAATAGAGATTTATGACATTCAGCTACATTGGTGCTGCCCACAAAATCCTCTTTGCTTTTCTTTCTGATATTTGCAGTGTCCAGGTCTACCCCTGTGCTGCTGATGCTGGGGATGGATGTGGTTTGTGCTACGAAGTGTTGTAAGAAGTGGTGACTTGCAGTTCAGTGCTTCAGCACAGAGATGTAAACCTTCCCAAATCTTAGGGATTTCCAAATTCCAACTAAGTGTCTGGTGGCCCCCATTTCTGAAAAAAAACAAAGCCAGACACCAAAGGCACCTGTTTAAAGCGCGGAGCACAGAGCAAAATCTAAGGCTGTGGCTTGATGCTATTCCTGTTCTTTCTGCAACAGCTCAGTTAAAAAGCATTTTTTTTTCAGAGAAAAACGTGACACTTAAAAGGTAACATATTCTTTTCACCTTCTAGTTTCCAATTCAGTTTGTAACTTAGCCCCAAGAAGTGATCGGGGTCTGCTTTCTTTTCAGCTTAGAATCTCTTTTTTTCATGCACTGGATGTCAGCGCTCCCAAAAAGATTAAATAAGGCAGAGGTAATGTAGATTTAAAGAATTTTCCAGATGAAGTGCCAGAGCACTTTGAACTGAAGAAGAAAGAGGTTGCTGTGCGGGGACTGGCTGGTGTGGGGGGAAGGCACCGTGGAGCTCTGCCCTGCAGAGGGTGTGCAGGGTAAACGTGCCATGTCCATGGAATCCCAGGGGCTGAAAGAGCACCACTGACTCTGCACTGTGGAGCACAGAGTGATGCTTGCAGTGTACTGCAAATAACCCCACGTAACAAGGGTGTGTGTTTACTAATGTCCCTGGGGATTGGTCCTTCCTAAGAGGTATGAGACCTGCTGCCCAGGATTGGGGGCTGCAGGAACCTTCCTGGACTGCCCTGGTGCTCTCACATTAGGTGTGGTATGCCCCATGAGCAGCACTGATGGGGCAGAGGGGACCTCCATTCTCCTTGGTCCTTGCCCAGAGATCCAGCTCTGTGTAAAGGGCAAAATCCCTCCAAGGGGAGGCTGGCATGGGAGGAAGCGCTGTGAGGCCAACACATGTCCCTCCTGTGTCCTTTCAGAGGCTGTCTTGTCAAGGGGAGGGACATTGGATGTCACCAGAGTCAAATGTTGCTGCTACCACCAGCAAAACAGGCATCAAGGGCGATTTCTTGTGCTTGACCTCCAAAGGGAAGATTCCAACCTGCTTGATCACTGAGGATATCTAGGCAATGAGATGAGATGCCATGAAGGATAAATTACTCCTGTTATCTCCAGATGGATCAGGTCTCTGACAGTATGATACCAGCCCTTGAGGAAGAAAGTTCCAGGGAAATTGTAGAAGCATTCACCCTGCAATGCTCTCAGAAGGTGCAAAGTTACCTTCTGGCCACAGGCAGAGGGTGGAGGGAGAGGTGGAGGGAGGAAAAAGTTTAATATAAATAACAATATTTTAAAAAATCCCCTTTGCATTTCAGTAGCAGCTCTTCCAACATTCCCAGACCAAATTAACTCATGAAAAATTCCTGGCAGGTGGGTATGAATTCCACACATAGGTGAAAAGAGATTTGGAGGTAGAGTGAATAAACAGCTCTGAGTCATGCAAAATGGTACTGGAGCAGGTAGAAAAAGAACCCAGGGCTCCAGCAACCATTTCTCCTCTCTGGCTGTGTATTCCTTGTGCCATTTGACCTTCAGGAATACTGTGTGCTTTGTGAGTTTTTTTATCTCCTTATTTGAAGAACTGCAAGGCAGCATGGAGAGCCATCAGGAGACTGAAGCACTTTAGGTATCTAATGCCATTGAGCAGATACCCATCTTTGCCTGTTCGGGCTTGTTCACCCTTCGGGGTACGTGGGTGTGTATGTGTGGGGCAGTAGAGGATTATTTGGGAGCAGAAGGCAACATCAGAAATACAAGTCTTGACAACAACTCAAGGGCTGATTTTTGGGTGCTCTGCACTGCCAAACAACTTGCTTATTTCAGAGCCCTTCATCACCCTCCCCGGGCAAACTTTCAGGGGCTGCTGACCTGGTGAGCTCTGGTGAAAACCATTTATTTTGAAATCTGACTAGGGTTGGAGTGGTAAGCCCTTGGGAAGTTTGACACTTGATGCAGAGCCAGATCAAATGCAGAGCCACTGAGTGTATGAAAAGAGATGTTCATATCCTGCTTCTCTAGACTTGTACAACACAGTTGTTGAGACACCTTGGATCATTCTCAAAAGTTCTGTGTGTCCATTTTCTTTTTTTCTTTTGTTAAGGGAGCATCTTATGTCAGTGGCAGATGTAAGATTTTGCATTTTGTCTGTACAGCTCCTAGCACAGCAGTCCCAGTCCTTAGTGGAGTAAACGGGATGGAGGCAGAACTGACAGCAGGCATGCTGAGACTGAACTCAGTCCTCCTTCACCACAGGCAACTCTGCAACACATGTCCAGTCCCAAAGTCACCACTGAATAGATATTGTACAAAAACCACTGCCCTGCTTCCTGCAACAAACTGCAGACTTACAGTCAGAGCTGCACTGTAGAGGCAGGATTGCTCAAAGGCATCTTCAATCATGACATGGGAGGGAAATCCTTAAGTAAAATTTCCCCTTGACTCTACAGAAAGGCTCACAGCCCTTACTTCAAAAAAAAAAGGAAACGTCTCCAAAGGTCCTGCCAGTCTGAGTTGACTCCTGAGTCCCAAGTACGGTGCCAAATTTAGCCCTGACTGTGTGACCCAAGAATCAGTCTCTGTGTCTTTCCTGCTCCACCTTTCCAGCTCCTGTCAGCCTTGGGTTCTCTGAGGAAGGTGAGGAAACCCCAGCAATAAAAGAAAAAAGAAAAACTCCTTGTGGGCTCTGCAGGCACCCATAAATGGCCCTGGGAGACAATCAGTCCTGTGTGGACAGGGACATGACACTGCCTGGTCACCCAACAGCTCTTGGACACATCAACAAATGAGGTAGTTATGGGTCTTTTGTCATTTTGAGGAAGGAAGGGCCTGACTTTTAGGGTGCTGAGCATTCAGGACCCAAATCCTCTGGGAATCACTGGTGCTTCATAAGTGCAAAGCTGAGGCAGCCTCAGGCAGGCCAACGCTGAGGGCAGAGGCAGCTGTAGCCTTAAAAATTGCAGCACTGGTTGGATTTTACCACTGGCATGGGGCATTGCTCATGTCCTTGGGTACCCAGGACCAGATGGTCACATCCTGCTTTTACTGTGTCCCCTCCCCGGACCCTTCATAAACACAGATGTTCCTTCTCCTCTGACAAAAATCATTCATGAAAAATTCAATGGGACGTTTCTTCCCCCTCCTTCTCCCTCTCGTTTTTGTTGTATTCTTGACAAGCTTGAACTCCATAGGGGGGAAAATAAAAGAGCAGCCCAGCCCCTGGTCCTCCCTGTATCCTGCTGCAGTGCCCATTTTACATGGTACAAAGGTCATTTAGCATAGCGTGGAGCCCTCAGCAAGTTGCACAAGGCAATTTCATCTGATCCGTGATGGAATTCCACTCAGCCAAAGTCCTTATTATTATGCATTTTTTACACATTAGGATTTTCCTTTTGTTGGCAGCCAGATCTCTTCACGAGGTGTTAAAAAGTGCAGAGGGGCTCTCTGCTCCACTTCGGGTAGCTAATCCTGCCTTTAAGGCTGGGATAACTGTTTCATTACGGGATGGACTCAGCTTTAGAGCCCACTGACGTTTGCTGACAAGGATCTCAGAAGCCAGCACAAAACCTGTGATGGAAGAAAACCCATCTCTGATTCTTGCAGGACAGACACAATCCAGCAAGGGCTGTGAGACCCCACTGTAATTTCTTTTCTCTTCCCTTCTTTTTTTTTTTTCCCCTCAAGTTCTAATCACTGATTTTCTAAATGTTTTCTAAGATGGCAAACAAGTGATGACTCATTTGCACCTGTGAAAAGCAATCCTCCCAGCTTGATGGATGATATGGCAAACTTTAGAAAATAAAGGTTAACTGGTAAAGTTAAATAAATAGATTCTCCCCCAGCACTGAATGGAGCGATGTCGCAGGCAAAGCAAGCATCTGTTTCATGCCAATCACGGCCACGTGTCTCCTGGGTAGTCAGAACAGTCACTTTAGTAAGTATTGTGGACCTCAAGTAGTAATTAGATTATACCTGAACCTAAAAAACCACGTAGTTTTTGTTCATAGCCCTTATGAAATAATATCAAGCTGTACTAAAATGCTTCTGGCTGGAAAAAAAAATTCAAATCCAGCCTTCAGCCTCTGGGATATTTCAGTGATTTTAAACTGGTTTGACTTTATCAGAAAAGATGATTTTGAACAGGAACAGGTGCAGAGAAAAGCAGCTAGGATGGAGGTTAAGCAGGACCTGCAAAGCCTGTTTTATGAGAGAAGACTAAAAGAGATTGGCTTGTTAAGCCCAGCAAAACGAAGGGAGCATGACTGCTGCCTATAAATACAGCAGGGATGCAAATACGAAGGAGAGAAAAGAGCTATTAAAGCAAAAGGCAGGGCTGGCACAAGAACCAATGGATATAAACTGGTCACTAATAAACATAGTTGGGAAATTAGAAGATGTTTTCCAGCCACCTGAGCAGCGCTGCTCTGGAACAGGCTTCCAGCAGCAGCCGAGGGACCAAGGGCTGGGCTGAGCTCGGATGGCATTTGGGCAGCTTCTGGCAGGGATGGCATGTGCTGAGAGCTGGAACTGAATTCAGAGGCCTGGGAGAACCCTGTTATCCCACCTTCATCTGTCAATGCAAATATTTCATAAGAAATGAGGAGGGAAAGGAAAGAAGATGGAAAACTGTAACAATGCTGGCAGTTTGTTGGGAAAATATTGCTTCTGGGATAAATAATTTCTCATGGAATAGAAATAAATAGTGAGAAAATTCCATCCAGCAAGATAAGGACAGATAATGAAATCTGCAGTAGCAGTGAAATGGTTTTTTTCTGGTTTATATAAGAAACAGATATCAGAACTGGGAATGATCCAAAACCTAATTTCTTGGTGACAATATGAGTTTTCTTCCCTGAAATACAGCAAAAGCCAGAAAAATTCTACAGGACAAGATCCTATAATTTTGGGAAGGGACCACCTCAGTTGTTAGCAATGAGCAGACAGCATTTGGTAAGACATGAAAGGCTAAACTTAATTTATCTCTGTCTTTCTCCCACCTTCCCCATTGAAAACATGGACAAGGACTTCCCTTTGGCACAATTCCTAAAGAACATGGGGAAAGGGTAAATTGGTGCATTTAATTCCCCTGCTGAAAGTGCCTTTTTTTCCCTTTTGATTTACACAAACTGAAAAGTTTGAGCGAATTCAGCAGTCTGGCACAGTCTCTTTGGCTAAAGCTGCTCCGCTGCATATGAAATCTTTAAACGGGTTTTGGCTCAACAGAAACACACTGTTTTTGTTTTGTGAGTAAACCCCAAGTGTTATTTGGAGTCATCCTCTTACAAACGCAGGCGCAGAGCAGCGTGTTTTGGTCAAGCTGATTCTGTTCCCACCTGAGAAAAACGAGTTTCGTTAATGGGTTTTTAAGTGATGTTCATCCTGTGAATGATGAGAGGACAAAAAAAAAAAAGTCTCTGCTCTGGTTCTTGTTTTATTTACAGACCAGGGAAACCTCTCGTACTCCATGGGGACACAGAGACAAATAACTGGGAGGAGGTTTTGGTCCCGTTCTCAGCAGCTCCTCTACTTAGTCAATGGTAGCTCTGTACGAACAGCACATTTCCCTCAAGACATTGTTCCTATCCTGTTTTTCTGGTTTCTCAGGTACCTGTTGAACTCTTTTCTGCAATTAAGAACATACTGGTCCCCCTTCAGTAATAATAAAGGCAAAGAGAGGTAAAGCAAATAGTTACAAAATTACCAAAGGGACTAAACCAAGCGTGACGCTTCTAAACAGACAAGTAACCCCTGGCAGTGTGGCTGCAGTGTATCAACACAGGCATACATCAATACCAGTCAATACTGTACCATAAGCCATTACCATATGTACTTCAGCCACCCAGAAGTGGCCCAGGTGGCTGCCCTGGCTACGTGATGCACTGTGCTCTATTTCCTGTGATTCAGTTGTTAACTCAGGTAATGCCATGGAAAAATCACACAGACCCAAGGTTAGTAACCAGGTAATAACCTATTCCTAATGGTTCAAATGCAAGATCAAAGGTGGTTAGGAAGGCATGGACAAGGAAGCTGCTGTGTTAAAACGCAGTTGCAAGTGAATGACAACCAATTGCTAGGAGACATATGCTAAAAGACATTTATTCAGAGGCATTTACTGCACATATTAGCAGGGATAAGGACAAAGTCATTACCTGGGTAATGATTTTACATTAGTATTTCCCTTCAGTGGATTATGTCTAGAAATTATTTTTCCCCTGTCCACATGCACATGCTATTATTTGTCTCTGTCTGCATTTATGAAACTCAAATCTGCGGTGAGACATGAGAAAAAGCTAGACAGAATATAGAGGTGTGGCAATGGCTTTAAACTCTTGATGTGCTAAAAAGTGAGATGAAAAAGCTTGCTTACAGACTGGGTACCTGTGAGGACACAAAGAAACACTGGTATTACAGGACTGCAAGACAGGTAAAGCCTCACTGAGGTTTTGAGGATGAGGAGTTCACTGAAGGCCGTACAGTAAGTGTGGTTTGACAATTGGTTAGTCCTATCGATCTCCTGTGCCTTTGAGTGAAGAAATTATCCATGATATGTACTATTCAGAGGAGAGTCACTTATGGTTTGTGAGCTTCCTGCTGAAGGGATGCACATGCCATATGAATAAATTAATGATTAGTCAGTTTCAGGAACACTTATTGATTTGGTTTGTGGAGTGCCTTTTTTTTTTCTGCCCCATAAATGACCCTTCTGCTTTTGTTCATCTTTTAAAACAAAATTATTTTAGAGAATGGAAACCCTCAAACTGCTCCTGAACTTAGGCTGATGACTTCATATTAATTAGAGTTTCTATGACAAGGCCATCATCTAGAAATGGGGCAGGATGTGTAATTTCATTTAGAAAGATGGAGAGAAGATGGATGGGAGGGGGGAGAGAAGAAGGAAGAGAGGAGGAAGGTGGAAGAAAGGAAAACATACAAGGATGGATCAAAAATTTCAATCTTGGATGCAGTTATGGAGTCTTGCTGATACCTGTGCCAGCCCAGCTTCAAATAACCAGTTTTCATGGTGTGAAGTGATATATACTGAAAAGAGACTTTTGGGCTGGTCACAAGCCCAGAGCCCCACGACTAAATGCAGATCAAGCTGCAAGTTTGGACTTCAAGGGTCCTAAAATCTGTGTGTATTTAGACATGCAGTTTGGCATCACCTTTCCAACAGTGAGTTGCCTGAACAATCATTAAGCCACACCTCTATACACCCTGTTCTCAACTCCTGGAGAATGGAAGAGAGCAAACACTTTGCTGGCCAGGCTGTGCTTTGCCCCATGCAGATATGGCCCTCCCTTGCTGCCAACATCTTTTTTGTGCTGTACTGAAGAAGAAGGATCTTCCTCTCTCAGCCTTTATCCCATAGCTACAGCTTCATCCAGCTCTGTTGTTTGCCTGTGGCCACCCTGCTGATGTACCAGCCATGAAGGTGTACAATGCTCTGCCTTACGGGCTGGGAACCTGTACAGGCTGTCCAGGCTGGAAGTCAGACTGGGGAAGAGGGTAATGCTGCTCTGGGGTCTGTTCCCATGAGATGCCAATTTTATGTTCCATAGATGTCAGGTAGCTGCTGCAATTACAGGGCTTCTTGCTTCATCTTTCAGGGGTTCTCACTGTACCCAAACAGCACTACTAAAATAGGTGTCATCTGGTTTGGATCTGACCTGAAAGCAGAACTAGACAGTATGTTCAGATCACCAGAGCTCAGAGGGCTTCATCTTCAGTTCTAATATTTTTATTATTTATTTATCCCTCAAATACCCTTAATAATTTCTGCCAGATGCTAAAGACCCTTTGAGTCATCTGAAACTTAGAAAACTAACTGAAAGGTGGCTAATAAATACGTATAAGCATACTACCGCACCTTGGCTGCCTGCTCCTATATGATTATTGCAGGGACCTCCAAATTTCATGCTGGTGAAATGTACTTAAACATGAATATCAATTTGAGACTTCAGTTCTGATCATGCTAGATGACTCTTAACAACCATGACCAACCTCTCCTCAAATCATTACCATTCGTATAGCCACAAAAGGCAAACTTGATGAGAGAATGAGAAGCTAGTAGGGTCTCAGGCTAAGCATACAACAGTGGGATAGCTATAAATGAACCTTTTCAACCATAAATTACATGTGGCCAGTAATTCCCTTTTCTCCCTCTCTCCCTCCCTCCCCATCCTCCCCCTCCACTCTGAAAACCCTGGGACAAAGGCTTGCCTCTCTGAAGGATGCCTTTCTGGAGGATTAAGCAGCTTTTGTTGACAAAATACAAATTACAACTCCTTTGCTTGGTGTCCCGCCTTCTCAGCTGGGCTCCAGTCCCTGAGGGACAAGGCTCTATTACCCCTGCGTAGATGAAGAGCTCAGAATAGGCAGATGTAATTATTAACACCATTCAATGGAGTGTCTTTCTGAATTATCAATTAAAAATCTCTACTGTTTTTTCCTCACACTAAATAGAAAGCTGATGGCAGTTAATCTATTGTGCGGCAGAGCTTTATATGCATATTTAAACAGTGCGCTTCTCCGCTTTTTTATTCCAAGGGCAGTGTGGGGTGAGAGGGACTCCCATGAGGTAGCACAAAGACCCCTGTCACTTGATTGAGAGAAGAGTCTTTGGAGAAATATTGTCGCCTTCCACCCTGGCAAACAGGTCCCGCGGAGATAGTCAAACAGGCCCGAGCTGCCCGATATTGTGGGAGATGACAAATGAGCGTTCCCGGCTCATACACCAAAGTGCGTCTGAACAGCTCTTTTGACGTGCTGCTATTAAAATGCAGAGTTCATGGGCAACAGACACATGAGCATGGAGCGAAAACAGAAATTAAGCAATGTGATTAAAACCAACAGCCACGCCGCCGGGCCGGGCTGCCAAGAGCTGTCAGCTTTTGGCTGAAGGAGAAGACTGATGCACCAGGTTTTGGGGAAGGGGCTGGGAGGATGGCTCAGGAGCAGGAGTTCATGGGTGGAGTTTTGTTAAGTCTCCTGCTGCCCCACGAGTATGTCTCCAGTTCTCACCAGAAAAAACTTCCCTGCAAACTTCCCCCAGACAGCTTGTTTCAACTCCATTGAGAGCTTAAAAATTTTCCTCAGTGGTACTGGGGTGTTGAGTTATCACTTGTATGTGTCAGCTCCAAAGCCCAGTCCTAATACTTCCAAAAAAACTAATTTTCCTCACAAATCCTTTTTTTTTTTTTTTCTTTTGAACAACTTCTCTCCAGTCATAGAGCTGGGTCTATATCTTGCACAGAACAAACTCCTGATATATGTGTAAATTATATCAATTTTTTTAGTCTTGTGTGTGCAGTGTATGTTGCCTTTTTTTAATAGCTGGGGTTCCCACCAAATCCACAAGAGCAAGACAAGTTTTTAAACATTGAAAAAATGGCATTTCAGCAGGAATTTCAGTTCAAGGGTTTCGATTTCCAAAGTGGTGTCAACTAAAAAAAGCACCCAAACAAAGACAGAACAAGCCAAATTTGGGACTATCTCTGGGCTTGAAGAAGTAGAGTTAAAAATGCTATATCAGGCAGAAAAAATAATAGCTGCTAAGGAACTGGAAAGCATTTGGGGCTGGACATGTGCCTTCAGCAGTTTAGAAGCTTATTTTATTAGCACTTAAGTCCTAGAAGTAGCATTGAACTCTTGACATATTGGACCACTTCCATCTATTGCCTAATACAACCCTTATTCTCTTTTTCTAGCTCTTCAGAGTTGTGATTACCTAATAGCATGCAATACCTGGGCTGTTGATTTTTCTTTTTCCTTGCTCATTTTAACAATTTAACTCCGCTTGCCCCCAAAAGCTGGCTGACCGTGATGGACCCTAATCCACAGGCAAGTGTTTCCAAGCTGCACTGCTCTGCTCAAAAGCCTTTCTCCAAGATGAATAGCATTTGAGCTTTGTCCAATTTTTCTTATGCGGTATGTGCCCTTTATTTACTCCGTCATGTATATCTCACTCCATTTAAAATATTCATAGTTTGTTTTCAGTGCTATCTGGCTGGCCTTCAGTCTGGGTTTAACAAATGTTAGACGTTATATTCACTTGCATATATCAGTTTTTGTCATGAACCAGAAGGGGGGAAAAAAAAGAATTAAAAAAAATTGCCTTCACCATGGTTTAAATAACATGTTCAGATCCTTTATTTTTTTGTTTTAAATGCCTTTATCCCTTGGCCTTATAAGGTGCAGACTGTCTCACACTGAACTCTAGCTGGGTGGCCTCAGTCAGCCAACAGCCCTGCAAGCTCATCCCATTAAAGTCATTATGTTTACTTCTTGTTTCAACAAACCAACCTGGATTTTGAGGCAGGAAAAATTCAAGGAAGAAATCCTAGGTCCATTTCAGAGTGAAAGGGTGTGAAATTCAGTTGTCAATGGGCTGCAAAGCGAAAGATTTCTGCATTTGCTGCTAAAAATGCCTTTTTTTGTTGTTGTTGTTTTTACACAGGCAAGGGCTGTTCCTTTCCTTATGAAACCTAAGGAACCAGTCAGTTCATATCTGAGTACCACCACCAAGAGCGCCTCTTCACCAGATCTCTGGTGCCAATCCCGTGAGCTCTCACGCTGGGCACACAACTTTACCACGCTGGTGCCCTGTAGGCATAGTGATCCTTTTCCCAGGAATCTGTAGTCCAGGAGTCAGAGGCAAAAGACAAGAACCTGAAGGCAACAGACCTTGAGGCTAAAGATGCCAGTGCAGAGGAAGATGGTTGGGTGGCTGTGTAAAGGAGAATGAAACAAAGAAACATGGGTTCCTGGCAGAGTGCTCTGGTTCCTGGGCTGGGCTCAAAGTCTTCCCTCTGTCACTTTATTTCCTCATAACAGCTCCTCGGGGCTGGACCTGGGTACAGAGGGCGTCAGTGAAGAAAGAAGCCCTCACCAGAATGGTTCCCAGGTTCTCCTCACTTGTCAATAAAAAGCCACAAGAGAATGCTTGTGACTTGCTGGTAATTCCCCCAGAACTGGACACATCCCTATATACCTGTGACTTCCCTGGGGCTGTCACCACAAGCAGGATTTCTCTCCTGTCCCCCACCCTCCCCCACAAATAGGACAATAAAAGGAAGACTGAGGAGTTGACTTGGTGAAGTGTCCAGGTGCATTCCAGAGATACCAGGCACTACAAGGACTTTTCAAATTCAGCCAGAGAGCAGCACAGCAAGAACCAGTAAGAAGAAGCTCAGCCTGGAAGTTTAGGGCAGTCAAATTCACAGGGAAAACAAGGCAGTAAAAGCAATCAAAACAATAAGGCTGATTAACCCTTAGCACAAACTATGGGGGGGAAGCAAGACATCTTCAAACCACTTTTCAGATTTTTCATTCAATCAAGGAAGTCGTGTTTTGATCAAATTAAAAGTGATTTTGCTCAACAAAGGAAACCAGGGTGCAATCCCTTAGGAGGGTGGTTTCCAAAAGACTTCCCCGGCTGAACAAACGCATCTTCAGCAGTCTCCTGAGCTCTTCATTGGTGAGTTTTATTTTTATAAACTCAATCTTGTCAGTTAAGTGTCAGCACTAGCCTGGCAGTTTGCAGGAGGACTTTTATCCTTTTGTGTCTCGCAAATGTCTCTGTGCACAGGGAGAAAGACAAGAGGGGAGAAGAGAGTGCTGAAGTGACTCACTCCTCAGAGCTGGAGAAGAGTCGAAGGCTGCACCCTGCCAATGCTTGCTGCGGGGAAGAATTGCTTAGCAAGCTCTTATGAGACGAAATAGCAAAGTAACAAATGCAAATGGGCGAGCTGGATAAATAAAAACATCCCCAGAAGAAAACACTGGGAAAATGGATTCAGGCTGCTCCATCCCAGGGCTGTAGATTGAATTCCTCCTCAGAAGCAGGAGCTGGCCTTGCTGCTGGCTGTGTAGCAAGCTCCAGCCTCTGTTTGAAGAGGCTTTGCAGCCACTGGGAAGAATCTGCTCATGTACCAGCTCAAAAACAGTGCAAGACCCAACACTCCTGCAGCCTGGAGTGAATGCTGATGCACTGTTTGTAGCTGTATTAAGAGCCATGACCTCATGTCTCTGCCTTGTGGAGGAGCTGCCCATCATTCACTTGTTTGACACCTAAGTTAACAGAGAATTTTCCTGTGGTCTTTGCAGGCTGAGGTAGGAGCTGAGCAAAGGTCTGACCTTCCATAGCCAGACTCACCCACTGTGACCCACATCTTTCAGAAAACAAAGCTGAATTTGCTGTATTAAGAATCTGATGCTGGACTTTTCTTTTGGTGTTGGACTACATACCCATATTACAAGGGAAAATACATTTAAACTGAAAGAGAATTGATTTGGATTAGACATCAGTATGAAATTCTTTCCTGTGAGGGTGGTGAGACAACGGAAGAGGTTGACTAGAGGAGTTGTGGATGCCTCATCCCTGGCAGTGTTCAAGGCCAGGCTGGATGGGGCACTGAACAACCTGATCTAGTGGAAGGTGTCCCTACCCATGGCAGGGGACTTGGAACTAGATGATCTTTAAGGTCCCTTCCAACCCAAGCCACTCCATGATTCTGTGATACACAGGTTGCATACAGACTGATGGATCTCTCTCTGTGACCACCAAAACCCCTAATTTTTCAGCTTTTGTTTGCAGGGGTGGTGGTGCCTGTTTCCTCTGTGCAGAGGTGCCAAGCAAAGGCACTGCTCTGGCTGTCCATATGCTCAGTGATATAGGGAAGCACATCCTTTTCAAACAACAGGGCTCAAAGCTGTATAACATTGGTCCTCCTCCAAGACCAGGATGGCTCTGAGGGTGACACAATGAACTGGGAAACATTTTACTGGGGATGACCAGTTTGAATCCAGACTGCTTTATTTGGGATTGAATCCCATCTGCTGGGGCTTGGAGACCCTTCCCTTTTGTAAGAAGGAGAATTTGTTACAGCCTCAGTCCTGCTGGGAACTTGCTCCACATGCTGCTGTTTACACTGCAGCTTTAAGATTCAGATTTCACCATTGCTGGAGATGAATCCAGGCTGTGCATTCCTTGACTGCAGCTATTGCATTCCAGGTGTGCAATGGGACCATCATTGCATTACACCATTACAGCATTCTCAGTTCTCCCAGAACTAGCTGCTGTTAATGCACAGGGGTTTTTTTAAATATGCACAGATTGGTCTGTTTTTATACACTCATTCCTGTAGCAGAGGCACAAGTATAAACTGGTGTCTTCTCCATGCAACTAACTTCAGATCCCATTTTCCCCAGATCAGTTCAGAAATTTGGAGTACCACTGAGATCCCAACCCTGTGGTCTAACCCCCGAGCTGGGCCCTCAGATCCAAGGGACTCGCTTGGAAATATTGACGTCTCACTGTAAGAGTCATGCCTTTAAGATCTGAATCACCATTTGACCCTCAGCCTCACACATATGAATATTTCTCTGTAATGTTAATGCCTAGAAGTTCCTTTTTTTTTTTTCTAGCTGAAATCTGAATTTTCAGATACATCTCTTTATTCCAGCTGATGGACCTTTAGCAAAACCATAGAACACTGTGAGACCTGTAGTAAGAGCATGACATTTTTGTCTGCACGTATCTGACTGAACCAAAAAGTCTCTATGAACTTTTTATGACTGTTTTCCTATGGGCAACTACACAAGAATTCACCTTTTAATGGAAACAAACAAAAAAAAAAAGTGGCAGTTGCAAAGAAGAGGCTAAGAATATGGGCTGTGATGGTTTGATGTTTAGAATTCAAATTAGTAAAAGTCTGCTGTCAAACATCTCATGATTTTTAAAGATGAGCTCAGGATTTTGTAAAGATTTATCTATGATTTTTCTAGTATGGAGACAACAACCTGTGAACCCTGAAAATGCGCAAGTTATGACAGCACTTTAAACAAGTTTCCTTCTTATTGTGCTCAGCGGTTTTCTTTGCCTACACACATTTTTTTTTTTTGCAAAATCAAACTATTTGTGTCAAAGAGATTGGAGACAGAAAACAACTTTCAGTATGGGTGTTGGAAAAATGACTATTCTAGCACTGCCAGCATTTGACACTTCTGTTTCCAAGTGACTGAGACTTTCCAGAGACAGAGTACCCTCGCGCTGCACAGAAACAGTTTCTTTATCCAGGCAGTAACTCGAAAAGAGCAGTGACATTGCCTAGAACGATGCAGAACAAGTGATCCAAGCCTTAACAGTGCTGCTCCTCTCCCATCTACCCTCCTATCCAGGACCTGAAATTATTTTTTCCTCACAAGCGGTTTGCTATTTCACCGGCAATTATGGGTGTACAACTGAACACAAGGCAAGCTTGTAATTTGGAAATTCCTCTTGCATTCCTCCATCAGCTTGGCTTTTAATTTGGAGGGCAAGTTGTTTTGTTTATGATTTATCCTAGGCAATTTACAAACTCTTCAGTGTCCTGAACTCTTTCTAGGAGGTACTTTGAATATTTACTGAAGCAGATCGTCCAAGATCAGACAAACATTACTACTGTAGCAGCATAAGCATTTTTATCATTAGAAAAGACAAAATATCTGTTTTCTTGTCCTATCATTAAGTCTCAAATTATTACATGTTGGTAATCTATTGGCTGGAGGGGTGTTTGTCATGTGTTATTTTGTGCTGGTCTTTAGCAGTTTGAGCAATATGACACAGAAAACTTTTGTTTGTCCTTTAATGGCTGAGTGGGGCAAGGAAGTGTGGGGGGTTAGTTCAGCTTCTGAGACTCCTCCAAATCATCTTGGCATTGTGAAGGGTGTAGGGCTTTTCAAATGAAGGCCTGACTGCTGCAGAAGCCGTGTGGTTTCAGCAGAGCTTTCACCTTTCTGATGTCTGTGGGTTGAGTCAAGGTTACACTGCAGAAGTCAAGCTGCGTGTGGAAGTGCAGAACAGCTTCGGCCATCGGGACGCCCTTAGTTTGGGCTCACACCAGGTATCATGCTCGGAAAAGCAGCAGTCTTTACAGCCAGGCTTAACTTTCCAGCAGAAAATTGAATCAGATGATAAAAATTGAATCAGATGCTACATGTTTGAAGTAAATTGCAGTAGTAGTGAAGACCCCCCGGGAAAGAGCTTTGGTGACAACTCTCCTGGGACCGTGCTCTTTACTGACAGTGCCATTGCTAAATCCAGCACTGTCATATCATCAGTGCTGTTGGTAACATCCTGCCTAGGCTGAGCTGCCATGGCTGCAGTCACACCTTTTGCTGAGCCGACAGTCCCAAATTCGCTTCCTTTGTGGATAAGACAGAAAGAATAGTTTATAAACATACATGGATCAGTGCTCCACCTAACAGCAGAAACATCCTTTTTCCTGAACGTAGTACAACCTCATCACTCGAACAGATTTACAGTTATTAAAGCATAGCAAAAAGGGCACATTATAAGAACTCGAGAACATAAGAATGGTTGTATAAAGACCCCGGAACACCACCGCCCTGTTTCCAAGCCTTGGCCAGTAGCAGGTGCCTAAAAAAGGGCATAGGAAGAGGGTAAGGGTAAACAAGATTCAACTATTTGTGCTTCAGGGACTTCCTCAGCCCCGGCCACATCTTTACAAATACATAGTGCTGGAATACTTACAAATGGATGGCTGGGAAGAAATGCACTTCAACTGCTAAAAACATCAGAACTTATTTGATCCTGGCGAATCATAAGGTGAAGAAATTAGGTATGAAGTCAAGGAATACCAAGGTGGGTTGTGGGTGTAGCTGAGGATCAGCGGTGGAGACAGGACTTTAACTGCATTGCTGGGAAAGGGAGATGGCACCAAGGGAGGAGCTACAGCCCAGCAGGACATTTCCTGCAGCCTCAGCAGACAGCTTTGCAAGGGTGTAAGGACTAAGCGAACCACTGGAAAAATTATGTTGCATTTAATCTGCATTTGATCGTCCTCCTCCTTCTCAAATCACCCCAGAGCACCATACACAAGGAACTTTGTCCATTCAGGCAAATGTGATTTAGTTGCTTCTTGGACTTGATGATCTTTCATGTTAAGATTTTCAGCTTTAAACTCAAGCGTGTTGGCTCATTTTTCAAATTCCATCTGTTGGGCCAGGCCCTCAGTCCTTGTCTCTAAACAGCATCACCAAGAGCTGGTGAAAAGCATTGATCCTCCCTGGTTGTCTGCAGCTCCAGCCATATACAATCAGACGAGCCAAAATAAACACAAACTGGGCAACTATTCCAAGAACGAAAACACCTCATTTGTTGAACCTCTAGGTCTCAAAGACGCTTTGTCCATTTTTACTTCAAACTTTCCAGAAAGAAAAACCCGTTCTTCCAGAAGATCATGGATGTAAAATTCCAGATGGATTGTTGCAGACTTTAAAAATTAGGGAAAAAAATTGTCTGAGACTGGGAAACTACTGTAACATGAACACTATTTTGGACTAATGTCTCTCCTCAAAATACTCCCCAATATAGTAACACTGGACAATATGATGTATTTGGTAGCTTGAACAAACTGGCAAAGTGCTGGTATTTTCAGGATTTAAATGATAGAAATTGCATTTCAGTGCACTAGAAACACTGAATGCATTATGGTACATTTAAATAAAACATTTTACTGAGTATTAAATGGGGAAGCATTCAGCTGGTTTTGGCTGGAGAGTCATGCATTTAGAAAACCTGAGCTTTTTTACACACTGTAATATTAGTTATTTGGCAAGAGACTCTCTAAACCCTCATTAGTAAGATTGCTGATTTGGCAGCAGTTAAATGCGTCTGTTTATGAGTAAACCCTCACATTATCTTCCTCTGCTCTCCTGTTTTGCCCTTTTTCCATTAAGTATTTCTCTCTGGAGCCATCCCACCTCTGCTTTCCTCTGATAGCCCGTTGGCCCTTCTAAATGCAGGACTTCCTGCAGGTGACAAATGGCTCCTTCCAAAGGCTGTCAGCTACACCAAGCTTTGAAACCAGCCATGCTGAGGTTCCCATCTCCTTCCCCTTTTCAGTGCTTTAGCATTTCAGGCAACAGTCAAGCCAAGACTAGCATCTGACACTTGTGTGTGGGAGGAGGTTTTCCCCAGGGGTGATGTATAAAATTTGCTTGTTTATTTTTTTTAGGTCTTTAACAGTCCCTCTTCCTCACTGTGAGGAATGTTTCTGATGAAGTTTGAACTTTTGGGTTCTGCGTTCAGGGTTATAAAATGAGGTATTATTTGCTTTGTCCACCTATGAGAGTCCTGCATCAGGGAACTCACCCACACATGAGATCTGGAAATTTTTGATAGTGGCTTGCCGTGGGTTGTCTTTCCTCTGCATCCCTTCACTGTGGTGGAAAGCTGACACAAAAAAGCTTTTGAGAAGGATATTCTCCCTTCTAGAGCCGCACTCCAAGATTCAAATATGAGCAATTTCGGAGCACTGTTTACTCTTCCACTCTGTGTGAAAACTATAAGGCTGTAAGAATAATTGATCTAGAAACTAAGTCTAGGCCATGCCAGTTAATGTGAATTAGCAGTGACTAATTATGAATGTGGGAGGGGGGAAAAGCAAAGGTCATTTTGACCCATTCTACACCAAAAGCTTGGAGTCTGTTCAGAAAAACTCCTGCCTACCAAGACCCACTAAACAGTGCTTTGATCTCTGTACAATGCTCTCAATTAGAGGGAGGGAATTTTCAAACAAAAGCTTTTTTAAATTTCCTTTAGAATGAATAATTTTGAGGGTGGTGGAGGATGGCGGCAACAATTGAAGGAAGTAATCGCTCACCATTTGCCCAGACATTTTGCTAAAACATGAAAAGCTGCAAGGAAGCACCTTTAGGTGGGGGGTGTGGGTACAGGTATTAAACTGAGCACAGCCTGCTGGGGTCTGTGTGGGTGCAGAAGATGATATTTAGGCATATACACATGGCTTTATATGACCTTTGTCTCAAAGTATTTCACCCTATGGACTTTGCTTTCTCCAGCAAATTTAAGGCCTGTAAGACCTTGTTTAGAAACCAGAGCAGTTCTTTTCAAAATGCATTCATCTACCAAATGCCTCACATTAGTTACAAACAGAGGCAAACCCAGATATACAGGTCACCCCCACTGCCCATGGCATCATTGGAAGAGGAGAGCAGCTCATCTGATGCTCTCCTTATGTTGTAACTTTCCTCAGAGCCTGGACTGTGGGACTCTTAGTAGATGTGGGTTATCCTCACTGCTCATCCTCGTTTTTCTTAATTCCTACTTACATGCTGCCTCACTCTGACTCTTTCTAATGTCAACTCTGCCAGTTTCAACACTCAGTTGACCACAGCCCTGTGGAAGTAAGATTTTCCATTCTCTTCTTCCTGTCTTTTGATATTGTCCAGTATTTTTGACACCGAGATTAAGTTAAACATGAACCATGAGATTGTTGCCTGTCCAGTGCTGTCAGATGCTGTAGGCAGAGTGACAGTAAGACACAGCTCTCCTGATCTGGCAGTATTTCACAGTAGGATAAAAACTGGAACAGTGCTGGTGACGGCAAAATCAGTCCATATGGGTTTAGCAGCATTTTCCATACAGGAGATTAACATCAACATGCTGAAAGAAAGCTGAAAGGAAGCTCTTCAGAACCAGCACACAGAGTTTAGATTAATATTTTGGCTGAAGAGTCATGCATGTAAGTGAAATGATGTTATTTGTAGCAGATTACTGAAATCAAGCTTGGAACAGGAGGAAGCCTGTGGAGATACATGCCATCCATGTCAAGTCTTTTTGGTGAGTGAGTTACAGATAGGCCTGTGGAAAATGTTGTTTATAAGCAATGAAAAGGCTTCCAGGGAAATTTATGTCCTAGAAATCCACCTACAGCTCATGTAAGGAATTGGGTCTGTGTGAGAAATTCTGGGTGTGAAGAGCAGAACGGTGATGGTGTTAATGGGGAACATCGTGACAGCTCTCCTTCCACCCAGCAGCTTGGAAAAGGAAAGACATGATCTGGCACTTGCTGTAATTCAGGACACGAGAAGGCTGTGAATGCAAACCTCAGCTGGTATTACTTGTTGAGTGCTTTAAAACACAATCTGAATGCAATCTGTAACTGGTTTACTGTATGCTTGTAAGTCCTGCCACCTTTTGAAAGGTTCCTACTCTCAGAGTGTCGTTAGGCATAGCTTTTCCACTATGTCAAGACAAGGACCAGAAGAGAGCTTGCAGGTGGATTGCAGGTAGGGCTGGTTGCAAGCAAACTCCTGAAGGAGATGCCTTGATTCCTTCTGACTCAAGACATTTGGCACTGGTAACCTCAACTTTCCCTCCAGAGAAAGCGTGGCACTTCCAGGGTCCTGATGGTGACACCTCAGCTGGCCTTGGTGTGGTGGGCACCTCCTCAGGTCAGCTTGCTGAGTGCTTGAAGTTGGCTGAGATGCACATGAGCCTCTGCTGCTGAGAGGAATGCTCTAAGGGCACAGCTCCTCAAGCTGGAGGGGCCCATGTAAACAGTCTTTGTATCAGGTGAGAAAGGAGGTAAATACTTGAAAATGTGGTAGAAATAAGTTCCTGGGAGACATCATAAGGTGTTCCTCTAAATGCACAATGCAAAAGCACTGTGGCTTTCAGAGGAACTGACATGAATATAAAAGGAAACACCATCTTCTGGTATCACACATGAAGACATGAGGCACTCACTGCTGCAGGGACAGGCTTAGCAATATTCAGAAAAAATTGATACAGGGGATACCTGGGTGTAAGTTACACATCCCAACAGCTTGCATGTTAGGAGGGGTAGTACACCTTTTAGATAAAAGATTAAGTCATTCCTTAACTATTTCAGTGCAGGATGGGTATTCTGAGGGAGAAGATTATTCGAAATTTGCCTGCAGTTGTGATTTAATGCAGTTATCTCAAGTATTTGCCACTGGCTACTGTCAGAGTCAAGATACTGGATTAGATCAGCTTTGGGTCTTCTTTAAAATGTCAGCTTCTGTATTCTGAGGATGGGGGAAGACAATCTGTAGATCTGAAGATAGATATGCAGAAGATAAATACAATTTTCATGTCTTTCCCTCATGCCTCATTGACTTTGCTAATGTGGCATGAGGAACAAAGGGTATCCAAGCCTAGATGCAGTGTTTCAAAGTCCACCTGACTTTGCTGTCCGAGAGGGGCTAAAGTAAGCTGTGACCATTATTTGGATCTTGTTCTTCTGTTGAGAGATGATTTTACCACAACAATGCATTTCAGTCACTGTCTCGATTCAGATGGAATTTCATCCATCCCACAGAGGTGTGCCCTCACCTCCCCAGGCCCTCCTATCACCAGTGTCACACCCCTATCACCCCTATTACGCAGACAAGTGGGAATCTGATACTTTCTACATAGTCCCAGCAGATACACAACATTTTGCCCAGGACTTAAGTCCCTTAAGGTTTGCCGATCCATGAAAGGGCCCAAAATCACTAACATTTATTTATATCCTTGAAAAGATCCCTGCCACTCCAAGAGAGATGAATGAAGTGTCCTAGCTCCATAGAGATTACAGTCCCTGTTTTAATGATTTTTTGGGGGCTTTGGCTGATAGGCACAGTCAGCATCAAAAAAATAAGTTAAAGAAACAAATGTTAACAGGTTAAAACAACAACAACCCACAGGAACACAAACAGAACCTGACTCTTTTTTTTTTTTTTTTTGAGCACAAGAGACTCCAATAATTTATAATGGATGGAGTTCTTTTGATCTCTGTACTATCCACTTAAGCTTTTCCGTACAGTTACTCAACCATGCAGGGCATAAGGTTAAAGGAAGAAGATTTCCATGGTCAGATGGAGCAACAAGTTATTTTTCTTTGAGCCTTAATTCTTTTTACATGAATGTGATGACAGCAAGTTACACAAAAATGCACCAACTCATGCGTTTCCCTCTCCAGTCTTTGATAGATGACATATGTGCATATATCCCAGCTGTTACTTAAATAAAGCTGCATGTATACAATATGTCAGAGACAACACAGGCCAAACTCTATGATACAAATACTTAAGATACATAGGCTAAAATCTATATTTTGTCTCCAAAAATCCTAAAACAAATTAAACTGACCCAACCCAAACCACACAGCAGCCTCCTTCCAAATCACAGGAAGATCAAGGTTCAAACTAACACTACTGGTATTTATGGGACATTTGTTCCCCTACTCCAGTCCCAGTATGTTTCGGCACCCTAACTGGGAAGTGGGCTTTATGACTCTTTTATCCACAGGGGAATCTTAACCCCTGTTTGTATTTACATGTGCTATATCGGGACCTGTTATGATTGGACAGAGCAGAGTGATGAATACAGAATCACCTGTAACTCAACCAGGCTAGGGCATGCCAAAATTTCTCTT
Source organism: Pseudotriccus pelzelni (assembly GCA_035584735.1). Lineage (NCBI taxonomy): Eukaryota > Metazoa > Chordata > Aves > Passeriformes > Tyrannidae > Pseudotriccus > Pseudotriccus pelzelni. The sequence continues at coordinate 65,567,539 of JAWMRA010000130.1, forward strand.
GGAGACTGAGACAGGGAGCAGCCCAAAGCTTACCTGCCTACAGTGGCTGGGTTTAGCAGGCAGCTGGGAGCTTTATGACTCAGTGTGTGTCCCTGAGGTGGGACTGTTCATCATTTCTTACCAGGAGAGAATGAGCAAGCAAGTGATAGACACATTGCTCATGTACTCAACAAGACATGTCCACCTAAAATTGCAAATTGATTTATTTGTGGCTAAGACACATGGCTGGGACCTGGGTTCGTTCACACCACTGCCTTGTCTGACCTCAGAAAAGCCACTGCGTATTTCCACCAGCTCCAATGTCCTGCCTTTACCCCTTAAAAGGGTAAAATGCTACTCTGCCTTCCTATTTAACTCATAAGGCTCTCGGGGTTCTATCTTTCTTTTTGCATACCAGCCACCTGTGTTTACATCAGGCCTCCAGTGACCATCACTGTGGTGTCTACATTAAATCAATATGCCTCCTCTTCCACAGATACCAGCAGCTCCACTTCATTAATCAATTAACCTGGGAGACCCAGGAATGCGTCTGCACAGACAGCATGAAGATCCTGGCCTTTTACAGATGAAAGGGTTAATGAAGAACAACAACATTTTTGAACATACCAAGCCATGATAAATGGATGTAGGCAAACACAGGTCCTGACACTCTCTGTCAGCACACAAGAAGGGCCTCGCAGTATTTTCTGGTTCACAGACCTGGCTAATCTGCCACTCCACCCTGACTTTGAGTACATGAAAATCCTCACTCACCCATCTGCTGTGAGAACATGTGTGTTGAGGGCTAGATAGGTGAAACATCTCGTATCTGTCAGCAGTGCCTGCAAAGTGAGCAGGGAGGACTTTGTGAGTGACTCGCAGTTTCTGGCTTGAGTAATGTTAAGCTTCAAACGTCTGCAAGCAAGTCTCTGCTGCTGCAAAAAAAGGAGCAGAAACAGGTAAGGAAGGCGAGCAAGAAATGCACATGGAACAGATCCTGAGTTTTGTCATGTCAAAACAAGACCTGACATAATCCAGCAATAAGCACTGTCAACCTTATAATGAGTCACCTGTGAGTGGAGCATCTCCGCTTCACAGCACGCAGCCTTCTGCAAAATGAGACTGCCCCAGTGCTGGGCACAGATGAACAAAAAACAGAAGAGTCCTTTTGCCAGCAATTTCAAAGGCAGCCCCAATCAAACCCTCTCAGGGAGGAGTTTTCCACATTCATCATCTGGCTTATCAACGCTGTCTTGAGCAAAACCTAGATGCAGGCTTTGTGAGTGCCAGAGCACATGAACAATGGTTGAAGCAGGGAGGGCGATGATAAGAAGAGAGTGCAAAGCACATGTTTTAAGTTCTACCTTTTCAAGCAAGTGTTGGGGCCGGGGAAGCTGAGCTTGGGCTGAGTGCCAGCATTCCCTGCAATTTAATCCTAGCCCTTGGAGGAACAAGCTGTTATCCTCACTCCATGCCAGTGTCTCCCCCTTATCTCACATTCGAAATTCTTTAACCACTTCAAAACAAAATATCTCCAAGGAACACTTCAGAAAATGTGTTTTCTTTTGTCTCTTGAAAACACTGATGAGAAGAAAAGCTCTTTTGTGTTTTGTGTAAGAAGCCTTTCAACGTCTGGGCTCTAAGTGCTCTCTTCTGTTCATTCACTTTCCCTGAAGTCTCACCCTGTTTTAAGAGGAATAGTCTTTTCCACATGGAAGGCTGAAAATCTGAGACATTGAAGAGGGGGAAGAACAGGCAATGGGCAGAACACCAGGGATATAGAGAAACATTAAAATAACACCAAGGGGCTAAGGAAGGCCTGTGAATGTGCCTGAGGGGAGCCAAGACACATCTCAACACTGCTTCCTTAAGACTTGTAACCAGCAAGCTTGGGTGCTGAGATGGCTGCTGGCTTTGCAGGGTGATGTTGCCTCCTTTCCAGCTGTTGTAAAGATATTCACCTCATCTAGCTCACAGTGCAAAGGGATACTCACTGGAGAGTGATCAAGGAGGTTTGTGAGCAGGAGCACTCAGAAAAGCTGAAGGAGAAGAGTGATGAGGGATTTGGAAAGACACAGAGGCTCATGGAGTAAAGGGTAGACCAGAAAAGGGGGGTTTGGTTTGAAGAGGCTGAATCCAGCTCCAGGAGGGGTTGAGGACTGCCTTCCAGTTGTTTTTGTAGGCCTTCTTGAAAAAACAGTGGGGGATTTGCTCCGCAGCAATGAGTGGGAGCCTTGGTCTTCAGGGCGGGAGTGTGTCAACATCCAAACAACTCTGCTCTCAGCCTCCTGCAAGCACAGCCCTTCAAAGGACAGTATGAGCAAAGAGAGGGTTAACCCACTACTGCAAACTTATTACATGCCAAAGAGATGACATAAGGCACAAAACTGATAAAACAAACATTACCAGTGATCACAGATAGCCATAACACAACCTGGCCAGCTCTCTTTGGACGAGGAACAGTCTGCTGCAAGAAGACCTTGCATAGGCTGCTCGTTTGACAGCCATACCCAAACTGCCAGAACTTTGCTCTAGCCAAGGCACTATAGGTACAGAGGATGGTTTGTTGCCCTTGTAGGAGGCTTGGGGCTCTGTGGTTTGTCTGCCTTCAGTACCCTCATGAGTGTTCCCACCCTCCCCAGTTGTGTGCATGTTCTCTTGCTGTCCCACTCCGTCACACTGGGGACAGCAAGGGTGACCAACAGTGAATTCTTATGTGTCCAATTTCTCAGCAAATTCTTTTTTTAACCATGTTTTCTTTTACGATGTTTGAAAATAACAAGTCACCTGAATTCTGGTCCTTTGTAACCATATGCTCCCCTGGGGCTTGAATCAGCACCCGTGAGATACTTGGCTTCCCAATTTCTCTCTCTTTACCTGGTTTTTCCTACCTGTGGCAATAATTTGGATTCCTGCTCAGAGACACCATTGGAGAACCTTAAAAATTCTGCTGCCCCTAAGATAATCATAGATCTTGTGCTTGAAAATTTGGTATGGTTCAAATGAAAAATACTTTTGGTTGTTTTTTTTTTTCCCCTCATAGATTATTAAGCGAGGATGTCCTGCTTGTTCTTCTTATTGAAGTTTGAAACAGATTTTCTAAGTCATCCTATTTGAGACCCATATGATGATCTCTGTACTACCTGTGCATTATGGAAGACTAGTGCATTATGCAAGACTGCATCTCTAATCAAATGTCAGTGCAATGTGATGTTTTTCTTCATGGAATTTTTTATTCAGTAAGATAGAAAGTCTAACCTGTCCTGCAATATTCTGGCACTTAGAGGTATCTACATGATGTTTAATTTTCTTAACCTTAAAAAGGAAAAAGTGTTTCTCTCCTAGATGAGAAGTTGTGTGCAAAGTTCTGTCCTATGGTAAAATTTTATGACTAATTTATAAAAGCCCTACAAGATTCAAGCACTGACAAAGTGATAACAGTATACAAGGGATGGCAAAGTTGCTGAAGTTTAGTAACTCTTTTGCGGCACAATTCTCTTTTCTTCACGTTTTCCCCCCTCTAATGATTTTAAAGCCGTGGATTCACACCCTGTGAGCAGCCCCTATTGTGCTCTGGCAGAGAAAGGCTTATCTCACCGAAGTAGGCGTCACGGTGACTGTTTACGAACAAACCACACAAAACTTGGCTAAATCTTAATGGGCCTATTTACGCAGTATCAAGGGTGAAGTAGACTTGGACCCCACAGCTCGTTCAAATTACATGGCTTTAAGTGAATTTAGAGCTTGTCAAAGGAGCTGGTTTGACAGCCCAGGAGACTAAAGTCCTCTGTTTACCTCCCGAACAGATATCACATGGACCACTCACAAGTGCTCCTCTGTGCTAATCCTCAGAGGATCGGAGCTGTTACAGCTCCCAGCTACCCAGCCTGGCTCTGGACCTCAGCCTGCAACAACCTGGGCTTTTAGCTCTGGAGGCACCTACTTCAATCCCAGTGTGTCAGCCAAGACAGGGGCCATAATAAACTTCCCTAACATGTTCCAGTCCGACCCCAGAGAGCTCTTTCTGAGGGCTGAACAACACTACTCTGTACCCAGCGAGTCAGATACTGCTATGGCACTGGTACAGGGAGAAAGCATGAAAAAAACCCCAGCAGCTTAGGGATAAGATCACAATGGGCAGAAAGAAACAGGAAAGGGAATGAAAGAAAGAAAAATTAAAATTAAATAGCAGGAAAGGTTGGCCTGCCTTACACTTTCCAAAGCAGATTTATTAAGGCAGCTGTATTCAAGAGAGCTTTCTGTTATTAGATCTAAGAGATCTCTGCAACTTCATTTTCATTCATTAAAAAAAAAAGACCATACTTTGAAGATCTCTTCAGTGATAGAACAGCACTCAACACTCCCACAAAAATCTATGAAGACCTTCTTACTCCAGGATTTGGTTCTTCTGGAAAAGGACTAAGTAGTTCTGAGTTGGCTGTTAAAGGTAGAAAATCACTGGCCATATCTTCTGTTCAGAGGCAGGGAGTAATTTTTGGCAATTCAGGCTAGAACCAGGACAGCTGCTAGGAAAAAGGTTTGCTTTGGTGAAAAATGGTGGATATAAGGCAGAGGGTTATACAGAGAGCTGTCAGCCTTTTGGAGTAGTAAGTACCCAGTTAGCCACAAAATAGACAACACCCACACAACAGCCCTACATTTTACAACGTTATATCTCACGTTTAGGTACAGCTGAGCTGTTGTTAGGTGAATAGAAGGATGCCTGCAGGTTTCTGCAGGGTTTGGGTTGGATACATAGGGAAACCTGCTGCATCAGATGGTTTCTGCCATTGCATGTTCAAGCTGCCATTGCTGCCATTGCTTGTTCAAGTCCAGGTGTAGCTCTTTATTAGCTGTTGAAGGGTGGGGTGAGACGTTCATAAGGTCTGTGTGTAGCTCCCGTATGTTGAATGGTTGGTGTTGCACTGCCTAATGAGATGTGGCTAGAAGCTGTCTCAAATGGGGGGAAGTGTTTCTTTGTTTTGGCACTTCATTTCAGTTCACAGGCAGCCAATGGAATTTTCCTCTGGCTTTTCAAAAATTCCAAACTCACCTTTGGTCAGAAATGAAACATGGAAAATTTCAGCAAAGGTTGTTGAATTTTTTTTGGAAGTTCCAAGTGTATTAAAAAAAAAAAATGTATGGAGATGGTTGGTAAATCAGAGCATGCAGATGCAGGTGGAGGAAATGTGCTTTGCCTCCTTTGATTTGAGGAGGCATATTCATAGTGATAAAAGTACAGGATTCTTCACTGTTAGCGTAGGGGTGATGATCACTTTGTGCAGCTCTGAGAGAGCAGATCATGCAGTGGTTCCAGTCTGTAAAAACTGGACAGAGATAATTTCTGTCTACTCTGAATATCAGCCAGTTTCTATTTGCTCACTGTAGTGGTGATTTCACAAAAGTCAGTGGAGCTTCACCAGAAAAGGAGAAGCAAACACAACATGCTGTGACAGAACTGTGCATTGAACCAAGACCTATTTATTCCCATGACAAGAATAAACATGAAGACTGGAATATTTTCACTTCCTGCTCCCCAGCCCAGTTGAGTTTCTTCTTTGGGACTTTTATTGTTTTCCCTGTATTTGAACTGCAAGTAGGAAGAGATAAAAATATACTTACAGGAAAGAAATGCAAAGCAAAGAAAAGCACCTCAAACGTCCTTCATTGCACAGGTGTGATTCTGATCTCACAGAGTAAATCTGGAGGAACTCTACTCAAGTGAATGGATTCATTCTGGAAAGTCAGAAGTGAGTCCAGTCCTGTATGTTTTGTTTTACTGTGAAGCAGCAGTAGGGCTTTAGAGCAAGCATTACACCCATTTGTTTACTGAAAACCTTCTTTCTTACACAGTAATCATGGGCACCTCTCACTTTTAATTGCTTTTAAAATGCAGTGTATTGCTGGACTGCAGCAGTAATTTTATATCTTGGCTCCATTTGGCCTTGATTGCATCAGTAGCAGTTAAGAAGTGAGCACTGAATAGCGTTTCACTGTTTGGTAAAATAATTACTGCTCTGGCTCAACATTTCAATTAATCCTTTCAGTGCTGCTGGAAAATGTTTGTGCCTGTGAGTCCTAACCACATATTCAGTGTAAGGGTCCTTCCCATTCACTCTCAGATGGTTTTGCATAGAGTCCTTCATGCAGCTGAGATGGTGAATGAGTAAAGATACGAAGAAGAGAAAAAGAGTTATTTGGTATGTGTGGAAAAGGGAGAAAAAGACATGTTTGGAGGCATGTCCTGAAAGAGGGGAACAGATCCTGCTTACACTGCATGGCAGAGAGAAGGGCAGGTAAAACTGTCCTTTTAAAGACCTGGAAGTTCCCCACCCGGGCTCAGGCTTGGATCTCACAGGCTTGCCATTGGTCTTGAAATTCCCACAAAACTGCTTCCACTCACTCACCCTGGAGCTCCTCCATGGTCACAGCCTGGTGGGACAGGGAGTGAGGTGTAAGGACAGGCTAGGAAAGTGGAGGCTGTTCAGCCTGGAGAAGAGAAGGAACTGTAGTGATAGGACAAGGAATAATGGGTACAAATTGAAAGTGGGGAAATTTAGGTCAGATATTAGAAAGAAGTTCTTTACTGTGAGGGTGTTGAGGCACTAGAACAAGTTGCTCAAAGAAGTACTGGGTGCCCCATCCATGGAAGTGTTGAAGGCCAAGTTGGATGGGACATTGAGCACTCTGGTCTAGTGAAAAGTGTCTCTGCTCATGGCAGGGCGTTTGGAACTGGATGATCTTTAAAGATCCCTGCCAGTACAAACCATTCTATGATTCTGTGATTCCAAGACCCACAGTCTAGTGACTGGTGTGCAAGAAATACAAAACCAAAGCCCCTAAATCCTTAGTCCCAGACAGTCAATGGGAGCGTAAAAAGGGCTTGAGCCATGCAAGGGGCACCACACAAAGATGTTAGTCCCAAATTTCTCTCAAATGGACTTGGATCACCTGCACCTACTGCTTTCCTTGGCACTGAGGTCCTCCTCTGAGCGCTGCTTTGCTCCTTGCTTGGCCAGGGCAGCTCTCCCAGGTCCCTACATTGCATTGGGGCTGATGCTTTCCCAGCATGAGCCCTGCAAGGCAACAAGGCTCTTACCTTTTAGACTGCAAGAAGTTCCTCATCACTGCAGAAAGCTTGAAACTGAGGACTATGGGGCTCAGATTTCAGCAAAAAAATCTAAAGACAAGTTACTGTTTTTCTGGGAGTCTCATAATTTTTAACCCAGTAGATTTTAGTCTCACTCACTTTGGCTCACTCTTTCATTCTGAGGGTTAGTCATATTACATAAATTAACTTATTCAGTAATGATTAGCTCCATTCAAGATAATTAACGCAATGGGGCATAGGAACTAAACCATTTCAGTGCAATTAACTGCAGTGGTGCAGCACAGAGCCCCACGCCTGCTTAAGTGAGGGAGAAGTGTTGGAAATAATCTTAGGATTTTATTATGTCTGTGTTTTTGACCTTTCTGGAGGATACTTGCTCTGGAGAAGCTGGAACATATGAAAGTTCACAAAGAAAACTGACATTTGAGTAATTAGTTTTTTGAAACTGGTCTGAAATTAATTTGAGAAGAAATAATAATAAAAAAAAGTAGCCTGTAAAATATAGGGCTTTGATCAGAAACAGAAATTTCAGCACAATCTGACTTCATCCTCTTTCCTCCACAGCAAGTTTGAAGACGTGTAAGAGAGTTGCTTGGCCTGTTTATGCTCCATCTGTAGATTTTGGAAGCAGCCCTCTGTCTGGGGACAGCCGGTCCCACCTCAGATGGGAGACATGAGGCCAGGAGAGAGTGTGCATGTGGACACTCCACTTTCTTGCTTGTTAGTGAAGAACCCTGAGTCAAAAAGATAACTATTTTGCCAGAAAAACATGTGTCTCTGACATCATGGTCTCACTGCAAGACAGCAAGGCTAATTTGGCTGCAGAATCCCTGTGTGACTTGGTACTGAGAGTCTGACACTGTTAACCTGGGGTAGCATGGATAAGGTGAAGGAAGGGGGTCCTTCTCTTCCAAAACCACTGCAAGGATCAGTTCATTGCTCCAGAGATGCAAATGGGCAACAGCCATGGATATGTGTCACCCTACAGACTATCACACCTTGAAGAATGAGTATCTGTAACAAACAGATCATGAGCCACCCTTGGGCTGAAGCAGGTTCTCCTGAAACATTTGCTGATCTTAAAGGGAGAACAAAATCAAAACAGCAGAGCCTTTGCAGCCAATTTTGTTTATTTTTATTTTAATATCGGAGAACCGTCCTCCTAAATTTTCGGAGTCAATTATGTGCTGTGAACTGTTCGCTCAGCTAATCCCAGCACAAGGCAACTTTCATATTGCGTTCACAAGAGCGCCAGCCTTGTTCGGAGCCTGTCAGCACAAGGGATTTCTGTTTGTGAACAAAAGTCTTTACACATTCTGGCTCTGAACGTGTGCGCTGTCCTTTCGAAGCCAAAAAGACTCTCTCCCCGTGCCAGTTTGTGTTTCCAAAGTTGCTCTGTGTCCTCTCGTCATCAGCCAAGCTGTGCTGTGCTACTGAACTACGTTTTTGGAATTACAAGGAGAGCTCGACTAGAGGGGGATTGAGGACAAGCTCCACAAACTCTGGGCCAAATGTGTCCCAGGCGGTACATGCCCTTGTCCACAAGGAAGGTGCTGCTGTGAGCAGATGCAGAAGGACCTCAGCTGTGTGGGGTTTGAGGTGCTGATGAGCTTCTCTGCTCCTGTCATACAGTTTCTGGTTTATTTTTGGTGGAAATGAGAGCAGGAATTATCTTGGCTGCTGCCCAGAAACCTTCCTTAACTCTCTGTGGATGCTTCTCCCTGGGAAGTCGCAGCTCTGCTTCCAAAGGAGCTGGGCACTCTGGCACGCAGTTTCTCAGAGGCACAGAGACGTGAAGTCGCCTGTGGTTAGAGACACAAGCGAGGCCCCCCATGTTGGATGCATCGATGAGGTGACAGCATCCACCAACTTCTGGGTGAGGCTCACCAGGCCAGAGGAGCAGCGGACCTCACACTGGCACTGGCCACACTGGTGACCATTTGGGAGATACCTTTGGTGATTTGCATGAGTGTTGAACTGACTAATAATTCAGCGTTTCACAGAAAGATAGATGTGTTGGTATAAAACATCTCACTCTTAGGATGAGCACTACCTATCACTATGTTTTTCTATGGAGGGAATGCTGCAGTTTTCCAGCAACAGTTGACATAAATTCTGCTATTCCTGCATGATCGCCTCTGAAATCTGTCTCCTGAGTATTATTTCTTATAATGTATATAGATGCCAGTTGTGTTCTATAAGTCAGTGCCCTTAAAAATTCTGCCATCTCTGGGAGTCTGAGAATAGGGGAAGCTTGTGAGGTCCAATATATAAGGGGTTTAAGTAGGAAAATACCAGGAACAGTTCTAAAAGTACTTGGAACCAAGAAACCTTAGCAAAACTGCTCATACACAAATGGGCATTGAATGTCAGGACAGTGTAACACAAATTTTTTCCACCAGCAATCTTTTATCAGATTATTAACCAAGAGTAGTAGAGTGTTACTGCTGTTCTGTCCTCCACCGCTCATATATGTCCACCATCTCTGCCGATATATGGGTGTCAACCTCAGACTGAAACTGCCACTAGCAGTGATATGAAGATAAATCAAATTAGTTTTACAGTGATGTGTTTTGCACATGCAGACGTAAGAAAGGTCCCTAGAGTCCCTCAAAACATTTTTCTTGTCTCATGAGCACTGTTTTAGAATTTACCAATGCAGTGAAGATATAGGATGAGTGAATCACCTCCTTTTCCCCCCTATTCTTCCTATTAAGTTTGAGAACCACTGGGTTTCACTGTAGAAACTGGTAGCATTTTAAAGTAAGCATAATCTCTGCAATTTAAAGCACTGCTTGCACCAAAAAGTTACAAGATGTAAGGAGGTTCTGGATTTTCTCCGTGGAGATGCTTTGGAGATGGCAAAAAGTAACCCGTCATTCCTATGGCCTAGAAAAGGACAGAGCAGGTCTTGCATATTTCTAGGGAGGAAACCATAGAAGAAAGAAGGTATTTATATATTACCAGCAACTTGGTGAAGAAGAAACAGAGTAAATTTGCAGAAAGGCTGCTTGCCTATGACTCTACCATCACGAGTGCCAGTCTGACCATGCTACTTCAAAACCTGGAGATCTCTGAAAAATAGTGGAATTCCTTTTTTTCCTTCCCAGTCAATATTTTCTGAGGCAAACACTGAGCATACCCACAGAAAAGAAGGTAAACGGGAACGCTAGCGAAGAGAAACAATCTTGCAGAAAATATTGTGTCTGACTGCTATGCTGTGAAATGTGAGACCAGGTCAGGCGAAGAACCCTGTGGTGTCTACTGACTGAAATCATCTTGGTCCCTTACTGAACCAGAGCAGGAATGTGGGAAAGCTGGTTCAAGCCCCTGCTCCTCCACAAAGTATTTGTATTGCCCCGGGCAAATCCCTCCTTTGCTCAGGACTGCAGTTGTTCATCTACGAGTGGAATCAAAAATACGCTGACAATCTCTTTGCACACGAGAAAATAACTACACTGGATTCTGAAGTAGTTAGAAGAAGATACCAAATTTGTTGGTTTTAGACTTATACCTAAGACCAGGATGTTATTTTTTGGGACAACATAAACCTTATTTTGAGACTATTTAGCAAATGAGCTTATTGATTTCTAACACAGTCAGAGGGTGAATTCCCTAAATCAGTGTAAAAAGGTAGTGATTAGAATCATTGCCTAAACAAAGAAAAAGGACTTTGAGCAACCTAGTCTGAGGGAAGGTGTCCCTGCTCATGGCAGGGGGGTTGGAACCAAATGGTCCTTAAGGTCCTTTCCATCCCAAACCATTCTGGGATGATCCTTTGAAATCCCAGCATTACTTGATGTGTGAGAATGATGGTTCTGCACCTTCATTACCCATTCCCGATGGGAGAGAGAGCTTACTGTGCGTGGGGGAAGCAGAAGGTGCTCAGCAGGAGGAAAGTCCTCTGAGGTATGATGCCAGCCCCAGTTTACAAAACCTTTACTGGTACTTACGTGCTTCTTTCTGCACCATAAGAAATGTATTACCTTTTGAAACATGAGCAAGAAAGGGGGCTTCCCACCTTGGCTGTCTGGCTTGTGGTTCAGATAACAACTCAAGTTCTTTTTTCCAGCTCAAGTCTTCCCATCCCCACTGAATTCTCTCCCATGAAATGGGAAAGTGTCTCATCCTCTTCCTGTGAAGTTGGAAAGTTAACAAATTTTCTTCTGATTCTACATGTTCTGAGAAACAAAAGTTTTTTTAATAATTCCATAGCAATTACCCTTCATACTCTTGCCACGTTGTCCTGTTTCTTGCACAATCTTTCAAGAGAAGCCTTGAGGATATCTTATAATGGCAGCTCAGAATTCTCCTCCCAAAGAAACCATTTCCTCTTCCTGAGCATGACAAATAGGGAAAACCAGCCAGTGTGATATCAGAAACAATTGTGAAAATAGTAACAGGCTGTTTGGTTCTGTGAATTGTAATGATAAAGTGTTTATCCATGAGATGGAGGGAGTTTGCCCACACTGTTATCAGCACTACATATGTAATGGTGAGGATTCCAAACCCCAAGTTTTCCTGCTGGGTTTCCTTTTGGAACCTCTGATTACAGGACTGCCCCGGCCCATTCAGGACCCACGTTTTTGCGCCCTACAGAGGGAAGAGCAGAGGCCCATTTTGGTGGGCAATACACCAGATGGCCACACTGGTTGGCACCGACATCCCGCACAGGCCCACACCCTTCCTGCTGATGCCCATCCTTACTCTGCTCCCAAGCAGCTATGCAAGCATGAAGCCATGGAAGTGCCAGCGTCCACCAGGAGAGTCAATCCTGACCCAAGAGCTCTCAGTGCAGAAGCAGTCCCAGAGACACAAAGGGGGGGCCTTTTAGCAGTTCTCTAATAACAGAGGTTTTTTCCCTTCGAAAAAAAAAGGAAGCAAAAAATAAGAGCTGGAAAAAAAAATCTTAGAAACCCCCACAATATATCTGGTTATAAGCAGAGAGAGCAGAGGTGGAAAAGTAATTTCAGAGAAGTGAGCAAGAGAATAAAAGTTTGGGGAATGAAAAAGTGCTGTGCTGAAGTGTGACATTTCAACATTAATGCCACTGCCACAAATTAGTTTTGTCATCTCTAAGAATTCAGCAAGAGGTTAGAGATGCCCACATGAATTATAATAATGTAGCTACATGCAAGTAGTTGTTTTTTATTATATATTCACCTGAATTTAATTTTCTCCTCTTCCGCAATCATCTAGTAGACTGTTCTCCAGGGGAATATTTACGTTTTGCCTTTGAATGTACAGGAATTTAGTGGAGGGCTTTTTTATTATTATTTTAAAGTGAAATAAAAAAAAACACAACTAAAAAACATTTCATGATGAAACACCAGATTTCCTACGTTCTCCAGCCCCTGTGAGGTCTACAGCCATTCTGGAGTGATAATGATCTCCAGAGACATTATAAACAGTGGCACTTTTCAGAATGACCTCTTTTTCTTGCACTACGTTCTTCTTTGAAGACCAAGCTGTTAATTCAGGAGTTTATTCCCCAGAAATCACACTTAGAAAGAAGTCTGTGTCTTTCTATCACTTACAAAGCAAAGGGTTTTAAGCTGAGGTGTGGGAAAACAAAAACCAAATCAGGTGTATGGATGAAGCAACACAATAAGAGATTCTACATTTTGGGTTCTGGGGCTAATGTCTTCTGAAACATGAACTGCTGACCCTCATCAGGTGCTTGGCATCCACTCATGCTTGGTGAAGATAAAACACAGCAGTAAAGGAAGATGCCACCACAGCAGTAGTACTCAGATTCTGGAAAACTAGAGTCAGTTACCTGAACTGGCCTAAAATGGTCTTGACAGAACAGTGTGACCAAGCCTACCACAATGTTTAAGGTGTTTAAATTCTCTCTTTGAAATCTCTGGTGTGGTCAGAGGTCTGTGATCTCATGTGTCATCACTCAAGGCTGCTTCCAGATATATGCATTAACTCCCATTTTTCTCAGGAAAATGGAAAGAGCAGACACTCCCTTCTAGGCAATAAAAAAAGATCCATCTTGACAAGCTGAATAAATACTGATATCCATAGTTAGCGATAGCTAATCTCACTCTGTAAATCCAAAACCACAGCCTATACTGCAAATCAGCCAGCACCCTGTGAGAAAGGAAGCAAGGTAATGGGAAATGGAAATCTGACATTCTCAAATGCTTTTCTGAGCAGTTGCATAGAAATCAATCCTTGTAGCTATCAGACAAGCAAGTGGATACCATTCTTGATGCTGCCACGTAAGGTAACATCTCAGACACTTTTACAACCCCTCCCAGTTCCTCAGACACAGCTGTTGAAAGTTTTAATCTCACAAATTTTAGTGCCACAGTATTCCGGTGAGGAAGGGAAATAAGGCAGATACCTCCAGCTGAACAGCAAAAACACCAGAGACCCAGTTCCACCAGAGGAAATTAAAGCTTATGTGCTCTCCAGGTGTCCCTGAAGGAGCCTTTGCGCAAAATTCAGATTCTCGTGTTCTGTTGCCTGTCCTGGAAGTGACTTTGGATATCTCAATTCCTCCTTTAGCATGTAGGAAAAAGTTTTTGCAGAGATCTAATCCAAAGGTGATTTTTGACATATTATTAATTAAGTGCCTCTTATTAGATCTATTAGCCCTTTACTAATTTTTTAAAGACTTCATCCTTACTTTTTTTTTGGAGAAAATAGCTTTGACTTTGGGTTTGCAGAACCATAAGCATATGTAGAATATTTATGCTATAAAGGCTATGAAACCAGCTAGCTAAAGAGGAATGAATTTCTGTTTACCTAAAATTTGCACTCAGTGGAAATGACATGTTACAAATCAAGTTATTCAGTTACAAGTGAAACAATCTTTCTAAAAAATTGCTATAATTTTGCTGGAATATAACTCAGTTATTATTTTCTTTCTGATAAGATAATAATTGGAATCCTTTCTACACATCACACGGCGTCTTTTACGAGCCATAAGAGGAACAATTCATTTCACTTCTTGGTGTCTTGCAAATAGTTCACATTTTTTTAAATGGCTCAGTGACTTCTTTATTGACATTGTACAGAATTTTTGGAATCTATTAATGTGTTGTTGGGCTCTTTTCTCATTTTTGCTGTTGTATACTGAAGATGAATTGAGAGCAAAGTGTTCATTTAGGTTGGAAATGAAGCAAAGCAAGTTTTTCCAGATATATGAATGACTACTTTTCTCCTAGAGGAAAAAATAGCAGAATAACTAACTGCTCTGCAGTCCTATGCCCTCATTTGTGGAACTAAACCAGGACTAGAGTGATTTGTGAGACTCCCACTTTGTCCTGGATTCCAGAAATGAGTTGTTCTAGCACCATTTCTACTCTCTCTGGAAGGCAGATGAAAGCCTCAACAGAGCAAACTCAAGACTCTGGGAAAGGTTTGCACATTTATTCAGGAATTTGGTAGTTGACCTAAGCCTAAAATACGAAGGCAATGAGTGCTCTTCTCATTGAGAGAGGTCAGTTACACTTGAGCACAGCTCTGAAATTCCAGGGTTCAATAACTGATTTTCCTAATAACTTCGTTTTTGTTATTCTTTATGTCTTGCCAGAACCACAGCAGATGAAGAAAGTAAAATTTCATCATCCTAGCAGTTCAGTGAATACAATTTCTGCATTTATCAAGTACCAGATAGCTGACACCAAGGCAAACAAACAGGCAAATATGAGTGTGTTGCTTTATCTTTCAGCTCCCTCCTTACACATCTCCCCAGGGTATAAAACTTATGAAAGCTAAAGTGTTCTCACAAGGTTTTCTTTTTAGCTCGATTAATAGCTCTTTACAGATCTCCTTCACCGCAGGCTCCTTTGGACACCAATGTTTTGTTGAACTTGTACACCTTTCCTCTGAAATGGAGGTTACTCAATAACCGTTCACAACACTCAGTGCATTGATGAACAAGAGTGCAGAGCCCTGTTCACAGATTTCTGGAAGCTTATCCTCAGCCAAATTGTGACCAAACCCCTGATCCACCGGCCTTTCTTTCTTATAAGATTCACTTTAAAATTATCTGAGGTTGTGAAATGCTGTTGAGGTGTTGAACTGTCACAGCTAAGGCTTGTTTTTCACTCAGGCACTCTACCTTAAAGCAGAAATGACGGATGTGGACTGAGGGTGGTCACCCTGAATTTCTACTAAGACAGAAATGTTGATGCTGTACCAATTGTATGACGCATCCTCTGGGCAGCAGTTTAGGCTTGAGATACGAAGTATTTTTATGTTCAAAGGTACAGCTTTGAAGTCTTTCTTCTTAGGGCCTTTTTCGTACAAGTGCCTCTCTCTTGTGACTCATTTCCACGTCCTTCAGATGAAACTTGTTCTATAGATGTACTCGCTCAGTATTTGGGGCGTTGGGGTGGCATGTGGCTGTTTTGCTGAAAACTCCTATGTTTCAAAACAGTGTCCTTAAAAAGATCAAGAGTGAAGTTTCTCCTAAACCATAGATTGTACAAACAAGAGCCAAAAGAACAAGCAGAGGTGGCACATGACTGGGAGTGAGCATTAACGATCTATTTTTTTGTCACACTCTTTATTTTCATTACAAAAGACCCTTATGGAAACTTTTAGCTTTGTTCTAGTGTGCAGAAAGTAAAGCAGCAATCCTGGGGGCCCAGATCCTGGGAGCAGTACTGAGGCTGGCAAATCACCGAACTGGGTGGGAGAGTTTCTCCAGAAATCAGGAAGCTGATGACATGGAGAGTGAGGGAATGATATTCTGTCTGTGTCTGTGCCTGATAGGAAAAAGATGGGCTTAAAGTGCAAAGATCAAGGTTAAATGGTCTTTTCCCTAGCCTTGGTGAAGCCAGTCACCCAACAAGGCAACAGAGATCCCACTGCTTGAGCACCAAATTATCAGTCTTCATCTACCTCATTGCAGCCACATCCCTCCAGAGCAGTCAAGTGAAATGTTTCAGTGCCAACAAAGCAGCTAAAATGTTCCTTTAGTCAGAATATGAGACAATATTGAATTTAAAGAGTTATTGCCTCTTTTGCTGATGCCTGAAGGAAGACCAGTGAATTCACAGCTACAGACTTTCACCAAACTGCACCAAGCTTGTTCTGCACTTTCAAGAAATTCCTGACTTCTATTTTCTCATCCTCATTTTTCCGTATTTACCTTGCTCCATTTCAGTCTCTGGCAGTTCGTCCCCTTTTTTCTTGCTCACCTATCTCTGACTGCCTGTAATTTTAACTCTTGAACGGACCACTCAATTATATGTTTATTAGATCAGCCCTACCATGACTACAAGTAAGTCATCTGCAAACTTTGATTGCACAGGAATTTACACCTCACCCCTTAAACAAAACCACAAACACAACAATATGGCATTGTCCTCAGGGGGAAGAAAAAAGATGTTCTCCAGCAAAGCAGTGCATTCTCAGACCACTCCACGTCCCTGAACAAAGACCTGGGAAGGGGGTCTCTGGATTGGGAACCCATCGGAGATGGCAATGCCTGGCTTACCCTGCTGCAACTGAGCTGGAGAGCCTTGAGGACCATGAGAGCACAGGAATAGGTCTCTATTTTGGCAATCACTGGTTGCATTGGCTCCTTGAGGCAGTTGGTAGCTGAGGTGTAAGGAGAGAACAGCTTGTCACATGGCAGTACCTGAGCTGAGGAAGAAAAAACACTCCACAGAGGATTAAAGTCTCCTTTGACCGCCTTTTTTTTTTCTTTTCCTGGAGAAAATTGCTCACAGGCACAGGAGAGCTAATGGCAGCAGACCCCGAGATGGCATCTGGGCCAATCCCTTAAACATCCCTCAGACCTTACATTCAGGGAAAGAAACTTTTCTAGACTTACTCAACATTGATCCAATACAATGGAGGTCATAAATGTATAGAAACATTAAAAGAGCTTCTTTAAAAGGTACCAAATGCTTTCAATAATTCAATAAATAGCTACAGTGGTATTATCTCTGCATAAAGGAATTCTTTTTAATGTTAGTAATGGCAAGTGCAAGGAATTAATGCAGGTACTAAAGTAGCTTTATTTAGAGAAGTGAAACAGCCAATTCTAAAATGAGCACTGCTATACAGATTGTGAAAAAAGGTCTGTTGTGAGAAGGAAGCACAAAATTGCATCCTGAAAATGAGAAGTGCTCTGAAGGAGAGATTTCTGGTAATGTAAACTGGAACTTTTCTTCAGCAAATCACTTAAAATGAAACTGCTCCCTTCTCCTTATTCTTCCAGAGCTGCTGACATGCATAAAAATGTGTGTTTGACCAGCAGCTTATTTGGAATGTTTCTCCTTCCGTAACGAAAATGTGTTATTTCTCTAAACAATATGCCACTTAATACCACCAGAAATCTCCTTAGCAGATAGGACATAGGTGCAAGGCCTCAACCTGTGCCAGGGTTTGGATCTAGGAAGAAAACCCTGCTAGACTCAAGTATTTACTTATTTAGTGATTCTTTCCAAGGTCATATTTTTAAGCTGCAGGGGAAACGATCCTGAAGAGTAAACTGAGTGACTGGGAAGTTGAAGTACAGAAGCTTGCTGTGACTGAGTTAGTAATGCTCTCTTTAAACAGTGGTCCCACTGAAGAATTGAACTTAAGTGCCTCGGCACAGTAAAGCCTATGTGTTGTCTTTGGGAAGCATTTTCAGCTTAATAGGGACGAAGTTTCCTTTATGCCTGATGCAGCAGCACATTTCGTTTCACAAATTTCCTTTTCCACCCATTTAAGCAATTAACTTGGGATGAATGAGATGCCAGATGAATATTACTGCCTTAAGAATCAATAGCTGGTTCTGAGGTGGCTCTGGAGGAAAGAGGGGTCTGTATTAGCCAGCTGTGCATTTTGGTGTCTTGCCAAAGCCACACCACCTCAGCAGTTACCTCAGGAGCTCTGCGCCCGTGCCTCTTGGTGCCCCATTTCAGGAGCAATTTGTGCCCTCTTATTTTCCTCCTCCTCTGGCTCATGGGAGAGGAATGGTAACCTTTTGGGATGAGAGAGCACACTGTAGGCTTTGCAGGTTCTGTGCCTTGCTCCCTGTCTGTGGATGAGAGGCCCCAGGGACATGCAGTGTGCACCTCAGGCACTGGAGGATAGCATGAGTAAAGATGGTGTTACTTACTCACAGTGCCACCATACAGTTTACAAGTCCTAGTAACAACTTCTTAGCTGGTAAAGCTAACCCATGTGTAATAACAGGTCACTTTGCTGCTTCCCATATCTGTTGTGAAAAGAAAAGAAATGAGAAGTCCCTTGTGGGTTGATAGAGACCTGCCGCCCCCTCAGATAACACATGTACACTTATAGGTGCCTTGTTCAGCTCCTTGTCCTCAGGTGGATTAAATTCTGGGTCAGTGAGCTGCCCCCTCAAGAGGGTTGAATGGTGGTTCCCCTCTCTGGTACCTTCTGGAAATAGTGGTGGGCAGAACTGAATAAGAAATGATGTTTTGATGCTGAACAGCTCACTAAACACATCTAAAATATGATGATGAAAACAAGTGTAGAAAATTGTTGGACCTGATAAAGCAATTCTCAGGGACAGAGCTGTAAACTCTTCTGTATCATCCTTCACCCAAAGGATAATATCTTCAAGATAATTATTTTCCATTTGTAGGATATTTACTTCTGGAGTTGTCTGACCTGAAAAGACAGGATCAGGTTAAATATGAGGCACTTGGAACAAGGGGCTTCACTCCAAGGCACTTTCCACACCCAGGCAATTAGGACAGATTGGAAGGAGAATCCTACTCACCAGCTGAGTATTTGCCAGCTGAATAGTTAAGGCCATGAGATGTTATGACAGGACAATGAATCTCCCTACGCAATCTGTCGACGTTACTTTCAGCACAGGTCAGCACCTTCAGGCTGAAGTTTGGAATGTGAGTTCTTACTCTGTTCCTGCAAGACATTTGCTCCCCCACCTCAGGAAGCAGGTACTTATTGCTGCGGTTATGTGGTCTGCATGAGCAAGGCCTCACGCACACAGGAAAAGGGATCCCGTGCACTTCTGACAGTCCATCTTAGGCAATGGGAACAGCCCCCTTCCAGGCTGAAGGATATCACCCTGTTCTTAAAAACTGGGTGAATGGGCTCAAGAGAGAGGGAAATGTGCAGTGAGCCTTAGCAGGGGTGACTGCCTGTGGTGGCACAGCTGCATGGTGCTTCAAAGCAGCCTGGCATGTACATCACTGGGCAAGGTAATGCAGGTCCCTGTCCCTTTGAGGCAGAAAATGCGGATGATACCACTAGAAATGCTACCAGTGCAGCACTGTTGACTGTGGCCAAATTCCTGGTGAAATGGGTGGCTTGGTGAGCCCAGGGCTTTTGGATTTATAAACTTCCATGCAATAGTACATTAATCCAGGGTACAGCAATAGAAAGGGGAATTGTGCACATTTCAATTTAAGCATAAATCTATTTTTGCACTGGCTTCTTATTTTGACCTCATAGGTTTGGCCGTCTGTCAGAAAGCACAACATCTGATCCTACTGATTCCTTTCTTTACGTCCTTCCTGTCAGAGTGCTGATGTGGTTCTGGTGGATTCCTGTACAAATTCACTTTATACAGTTTGGCCCTCTGGTGTTAACAATAAGTTTCCTCCTGACAAGGAAACCAACAGTGTTACAAACATATGCCTTCATTTACACACAGGTATGCTGACACCTAAAAGTCTGGATTTTGGTTCCTACATGAAAACAGTTATGGTTCTTGGAGGTGTTGGGAACACGGGCTCCTATGAGCCTACTTGACTTCAGACACAAAAGATTGAAAATGTTGGCATGGTGAACAGGTATAACATTTTGCCATAGAAAGTGACAGCCCTGAAACTCTGTAGAAATAACCTCTTCCTTCATGTGCAGTTTTTCTTCTGGTACTGTCAGAAATATCCTTAGTCTGTTCTTCAGGCTCAGAGTTTTTTTGTTTGGTTGGGGTTTGTTTGTTTGTTTGTTTGTTTGTTTGTTTGTTTTTTGGTTGTTTTTTGTTTTCTGCTCGAGGGAACTATTCCAGCACCAGAGCTGAATAAAATACAAGTGTGCCAGATTGGCTTCAGTTTTGTTTTAACAAACACTTCAGTTATGCTTAATTTTATGGTTTTTGCTTTGTCACTGTGTTTTCTCAAATGCTCCAAAGCTATATTCATTTTAAATGAGCACTAACGCAAAGTGATCCAAGAAGGATTTACAGACGTGTTTATGACGGAAGCAGCGTTGTAAAATCAGGACTGACACAGCACTGAGGAATATCTGGGCTGTGCTGGATATAAAGATTCTCTCCCACTCCCTCAGCCTTTAAGTTATTGCGAGGGAATGAAATGCCTGGCACTGTGAGGGCAGACAGGAGCACAATTTCATACCCTGTTCAGAAACATTCTATGATTTAATCCTGGTCTTCTTTCAGCTACAAGTTGCCAGTGTCCCCAGACCAACAGCTGAGGTGGGAATTCACTAAGGAGACTAAATAAAATGTAATGATAGGAGCTGTGGAACAAAAGACCTACCACAGGAACTTGCAGGTCCTTTGGTCTGTTCCATACCACCAGCTCTCCTTTGCAGAGGAGAACCCTTCCACCTCCAGCCTCGTCCTTAACATGCAGGAGTGATGGCTTTGCTCCCATGTGTAAGCATGAGTACATATTTCTAGTATATGATAAAAGTTTGGGGTTTTTTACTTTTTTTTTTCTCGCAAACCACTGCTAATTTGATGCTTTGTCAGTTATAAATGTCAGATGACCCTACTCTTTCTGACAGGGAGGCTTGTTATAAAGTAAAGATTTTCAAAAGCAGCTCTGATTCTGAAGAGGTATCATGGAGGAGAACTGTTTTAATTCACAAACAGGCATGGAATTCTATTTTCATAGCATGGGGATAATCTATACATGTTAAATGTTTCAAAATGTGAGACAGTGGCCTTTACTAAATATTTAAAAAATAGCCAATTAATTTTTGGCATTCCCAAGTGCTCTGCAAGTGTTTCTAAAATCTCAGAACTGGTACTGGAAAATGGAGACCTCTAAAATATCCTCTATCATTTTCCTTTTTTAAGAAAGAACCATTGGATACACTTTATTCTCAACACTAATAATGCCCTGTTTCTGTTACAGGCAATTGCTTTAGAAAGGTATCATTAAATAATAAAATATACAGTCCATTTCTACCAGTTGTGTGAAACAAATTTTGTTTTACAAATATGTAGGTTGATTAACATCAGTGCTAAAGTGTAGTAAACATATAATTTTAGTCAAGAGTGCGAAAAACAGGTGTTCGCATATGTATTTCCCATCCTTTCTGAAGCTTATTATCTCCTAGTGGCCATCATTGTACGTCTCATGGCTCCAAAGCTTCATCCCACACAATAGATCTGAATATTTTCACCCAACAGAGTTAACAGCTGTAGAAGGAACCTAAAATTTCACATCAGACCTTGTGCTCCTAAAACACCTAAAAAAGCTCAGCTGAAACATAAATCCAGACTTTGGACAGATGACTGCTTCACACTAAAGTTTATTTTCCAGAATTTTGTTGTACACTTTCCATGGATACTCAAAAGAGCAATTTCTTGATATTATGATATTAGTCCATCAGTAATCCTCAGAGTTTCCACCTCACTTGCCAAACCCTATGAATCTATTTAGCCTCCTGTTGACCCTCTTTTTTGAACATTGCAGGATGAATTTCATCACATGGAAGGGATTTACTATCCCACAAGTTGCCAGTAGTAGTTTCTGAGTTGTCCTATTTTTAAGCTACAAGGTTCACTACATTAGGAATAAACTGGGCTGAAAAACCATTTCAGTCATTTCTTCAAAACTCCTGAGAAATGTGTCCCTCCTCACGTCACTGGATAACCAGATTGCTGACCAGGATACTTTCAATAGAAACATACATTATTTTTTTTTTCCGTTCGAAAATGCTAATTTGTCAGATTTGAAACTTTCCAATGTAAGGTCCAGATACACTTTTCTCTGGGTTGGGGATAAACTTTCTGACTGAAAGATGAGACCAGTTCCTGTCTTCCCATAACGTTGCAGCATTGCCATTGACAAAAAAGCAATCTTCTCACTTGCAATGACACAGAACCAGCCCTTCATTCATCCTAATTTAGATCAGGATGTTAAGCCTAGATAATCTGTGTATCAAGTGAACATCAGCCTGTCCTCCTCAATCCTTCCTGTTGAAATTGTTCTACTTTCTAAGGTACTGCTGAACACTCACTGAGTGTAGATACTGATGAAAGGACTCAGGAAAAACAGAGAAACAAACTCAATTAATCTTTTCCTCCCCAAATACTGCTGACTCTTGCTCCAGTGACAACCTTGGGCTGTACTGATCTTGTCTGAACATCTCTTCACATGGAATTTGGAAAAAGAATGGATTCAGATGTTCTGTTTACCTCTATGGTGATGTGGCCTTGTGATACTCCCTGGAGTGTGAACAATCCTCTTGACTGACATCTCTGTGCAGATTTCTATTCAAACCTGCTGAAAACCTTACCTGGATTTTAGAGGACCTGTCAGAAGCAGAGCTAAATGTCAAAGTAAGATTCATCAGCAATACAAGTCCTTGCAGGTAGCTGAGTAACTGAAGGAACTCAAAGCAACAAAAATGTAAAGATAGACTGACAAGTTAAGAAAAGAATTGCAAAAGCTGCATTGGCTGGGAGACAACTGGTGAGGGACATGCTTGTTCCAGTTTATTTGAGGCATGAAGCACCAGTTAGCAAAAAAAAGATTATCAGAAGATGAAAGAACTGTGAGGATTCTTTCCTACTGACAGCTCAGATCAAATGCATACTATCTATCAAAATGAAGTATATAGAGACCAAAGAAATAAGCAAAATATGGGAGAGCTGAGAAGCAGAATAAGGGAGGCTGCAGGAAGAAAGAAAGTGTATTTCTGAAAAAGGTGAAACTGTGTCTGCCTCAACTCCAACAATAAAGTAAGAAATACCAGGAGAAACAAATTGTCGGCATCACATCATGTTCATCAAAGAATTCTAAAGAAAGGCAAGTTGGAAATAATGAATCTTCTGACTGTGAAGCATGATCTCTCATTTAGACCCACCTTTTAATAACATTCTCCAAGCAGAAACACACGAGTTTGGGTGCCAAGCAAGTTGGTAGATCTTATAATAAAGAAAGATATCATGACACATGAGTAAATATAAATTATTAACATATGAGGGAATGGTCCAGCCAGCTTCTGTGACATGAAGAGAAACCCACTGGTGTTCTTTGAACAATTCAGAGAGCACAAAGGAGAACTGGCTGGCAGAGTCTAACGAGATTTCTTAAATGCAACGAACAAAGTCCCTCGCCAAAGCCTGTTAGAAAGCCTGCTGTGAGATAGGCAAAATCTTAAAATGCATACCTGGGTAGAAGGTGGGAAACAATGAGCACAAAGTAATGGTCAGTTCCTGAATGTTTGACAGGGGACTTTCCAAGTATCCTCTGTTCGTGCTTGAGCTGTGCAGCATATGCATACATATGTATGTGTGTATTTATATGTATAAATATATATGAATGAACTCAATGTCTAAGGAAAGCACAAAGCTTGCTCACCAGCCTAGACGGGACTGCTCAGGGTGAAAATGAAAGCTCACTGTGAAGACATGCAGAGGCAATAAATCAGCTTCACAATACTGATGAAAAAATGCCAGATGGAATTCAGCGTTGATAAATCAGAGGTAATGCACCTAATAAAAAAAGCCCCCTCAATTAGCATACATAATGATATGCTCTTCAGATATGCTCTTAGCTATTACCCTTTAGGAAAGAGACCTTGGAAGGATAGCAGGCAGTTCTATAAAAAGCAACTCGATGTTCAGTCGCAGTCAAAAAAAATCGATTTTGTTTGAATTTAAGAGCTACTTGGAGAGGAATAGAGAACAAAAAAGTCTTTATGCTACTTTGTAAATCTATGGCACAAACACATGTTGAATAGTGTACACCGTTCCAGACTCTCCACCTTAAAAAATGTGTGGTAAAACTTCTACTGTAGTTGCAAGTGGATATAGACAAACAAGACCTGTAAATGGACATCTCTTACTAGACCAGCTAGTATAATATAACATCCCCCCATAAACACACTATTAAGTACACAAGCCCTCTCCAGATCTAAAAAAAAAAAAAAAAGCAAAGAAGTGTTTTTATCAAAAATCTCACATAGTATTTCTAGTTATACAACTAAGTCTAATGCAAAATATTAATTACAGCTACCTAAAACCCTTGTATTTCCTAATGCAGATCTAGAAAATGTATAAAGATGCTTTCAGATTATGGTATGGCATCAATACAAAGGTGGAATAAGCAGCTCTGATATACAAAGTTGAGAGAGATGTGGAGAAGGCAATTAGAAAATGACAGCTTGCTGTCTTTTCTACTACAAGATTTATGGAAGTCAACCATGAAACTAGTAGGTGACATGTTTGAAACCAAGAGGAAGAGGCATTTCCTCATACAACACTGAATTAAGCTGAGAATTTCTTTGCCACAGGAAGTTGTGGAGGCTAAAAGTCTACAAAACACCAAAAGTGATTAGACCAAAAAGATCACAGAGGAAAAAATAACCGAGTATTAACTGCAAAAGCAGCAGCCGGTGGCTTAGGAAATCCATAAGCCACCAAGCGTTAGAGCTTGAGGAATTTGCAGGGAGACACAATGATATTTTTATTCGGTCTTTATATGCCTCCTCAGACATCCATTTTTAGCCACTGGTAGCACAGTGTGTAAGGAAGGTCACTGCCCTGACCCAGCGCCACGCTTTGTGTGTTCTCAGAACACCCAGGCCAGGCAGGATGCATTAGGGTCAAGCTCAGGGGAGAGCCCTGACCCCAAAAGTGGAGCAGAAAGAGGATTTAATTCAGCCACCTCAGCGATTATGGCATGGAAAGGGACAGAGAGGGGAGGCAGTGACCTGGCATGTTGTGTTCACCTTTATCCTGGTCCAAGCTCAGAGACAACTCCTGCTGTAAGCTGAGGTGTGAGGTTGGTTTGGGGAATGATGGTGGTCACCTTGAAGAGCTTGAAGGGATCACCACACCTTGGTTAGGGGTCACAATGTCACTGGTAGGTAAGCCAGGTCAGACGCTTGGTGGCTCCCCCGTGCCAGGGGTACAACGTATGGTGCAGCTCAGGGACGGTCGAAGGGCTCCGTGCTGATGTCCCTGCTAACAAAACCTGTGGTTTTGAAGGGCAACACACCAACTCCACTGCCAGACCTCCCCTTGGGAGGGATTTCATTCTTATTCAAGCACTAGTATAAAGCACAAGTGCTCTGGCTTTAGGAGGACTTCCTGATTCTCCTAATGATATATATTTTCTCAGAGAGCATTGTCCTTGAATGGAGTTCATTAAATGAATCTGCAGGTAACTGTTCTGTGCAACTTTTTGACAAATGGCTCTAACTCAACGTTTAACTCCAAAGGGGCCAGGAAATGAAAATACAGCCCCATTCCTCAATAATTATTAATTTCCTGTCACTATTTTCCTTACTTCAAGAGTTTGGAAAGTTCTAAAAATCTTGTAAGGTTGGTTAAAGAGTAATTTGTTAGTGGGATGGGGGAGTTGAAGAAAAGGGACAGAAGACTATTTCTGAATACCAAAAATAGTTTCAAATTCCCGCCAAGAAATGACAAATTGTTATATACACAGTCAGACAGGGAGATGTATATTTTGTTTTAAATTCCAATTTCAAAATGTACTGCATAAAGAGAAACCACAAATTAAAACTTCATGTGCTCATGCTGGCAGCAACACCACACTTAGAGTTTTCTTCTAAATATAATACCCCCCAAACCCTACCTAAACCTTCCTGCATCTCCTGTCCCCTCTTTAATAAGTAAGAACGTGATGTGTTTTGTTTTCTTGGTGACTTTTTTCCTTTCCTTTCAATCACTAGTGGAGGACCAACCACTCACAACCTCACACAGGTAACATTTCCACTGGTTTCAATGGGAGGTTTGCCTGTGCCAGGTCTGCAATATTTTTCTTGGTATTTATATGACATTAAGGAATGTGTGACAAGAATGAAGAACAGTCTTGGCAGGAGAACAGGAAGCAAACATCACTTTGTAGAGGGATGGAGAGTAGGGGAGGAAGATGATGATGTTAAGAGCACTATGTAAAACTTTACCCGTCTTCCATCTCTATAATTTCTCCCTTTTAAATAGCAAGGCATTTGAATTTGAGTCAAGTATATAAAGAAAATGAATTTGGAGGATTCAGTCCTGGTCATAGGAAACAAGCCACATCAAAACCCCCTAAATAAATCACCTCTAATTTAAGCAAGACTGTACCAGAGACTAAAGACAAACCAGTTCTTTCAGCTTTCAGAAGAGAAGTCAACATCAAAGAAGGAACCTGAAGCAGAAGCCTAGAAATGTAAACCTGTTGGTCTTTTCACACTCAAATTCTCACGCTTCTTCCATTTCCTTTTACAGAAAAAGAATGTGGTTAGACTTGGGGGAATGACTTAACAGCTTTTATTAAAGAGTAGCACAGTCCTCCCATGGATAACTGGAGAATCATTTTAAAGAGAATTTTGCAGTGATGATCTGTCCTAATTTGAATTCAGTAGCTTGGAAGTTTTGACCCACGAGATGTTAAGCTGTCAGCCCAACCACATGAAAATGTGTAAGTATGAGCACAGATGCGGAAGAGAAGTATCTCGCTGAAAGATGACTGGTGTCGAGTTCCCTTCACTTCTACGAGAAATATAGGAAGAAAAAACTTCTACCATGTTAATTGATATTGAACATAGTAGAAAGTGTCCAGTATATGCAAAGGAGGGCTACCACTTCCATTTTACTAGGTGTTGAGAAGTTAAATGACTTTGCTGTGAGGTCCTCCTGTGAGGATGGGTTTGGTCTCCAGGTGGTCCCTCCAATGAGGACAGTGGTGATGAAGACACTCAGTGCTGGGTGTTAAGTATCAAAGGTTGGCTGGTGGAAGTGCCACCACCTTTGACTGTGTGTAAAGAAGCCATGTCCACGTTCAAATGGCCAACCTGGATGGCTTGGCTCTTGCAGAGACTCTAATCAAAGCAAGATGAGAACCATACTACGTTATAGGCAAATAAGAGTAATTTCTCTGAAGGAAACAAGGTACTTCCTGTTATTGTTCTCAAAAAGCATCAGAGAAACATTAATTATTTGCAACAACGCCTCTAAGGAAAACCCCCAAACCACTGGAACAATACGATGTAGAATAATGTGAATTAATTGCTAAATTTAGTACCTCCATGAAAAACTCTCTACTGACAGCTCTGAATCGCTCTGCCTGGAAACCACCTGAGCACTGCCTTATTTATAGACATCTGTCACCACTGTTATTATCTAACAACAGGCGTAACATGAAAATAATCATTCTGTTTAGGCAGGAACAATAACTAATTGACTGACATGAAATTGCATCAATATCATTATCTCCTGTTGACTTTTTGATAATCTGTTGATGAGCAGTTTGTGTTTTCCAGGGTGGAAAACTCTACTTGTTTCCTAGCAGGAACCCTCCAGCAAGAAGTTTTCTTTAATGGTGACCTAATTTTTCAAATTTAAATTATAACGCTTTAGAAGTGCTGTTAATATTCCATTAGCTCTGTGTTTTTTGTTTGTTTGCTTGCTGTTTGGTTGTTTTTATTTGGTTATTGTTATTGTTTTCCCAGGCTTCAATGTTCTGCAGAATGCAGACTGGTATATTTGGTATGATAGTAGAATAACAGCTAGATACCTGAAATTCAGTTCACAGCCTTTTCAGCCTGATTTTGAAGTTCTAGGCTGTTAAAGGTATTTAAGCACCTAAAAGGTGCAAGTAGGTGCTTCTTAGGTATCTAATTTACACAGAAACTAATGGGAATTAGGTATCTTTCATGAACTTATCCAACATAATGTAGGACTGTCATAGCAACAGAAGTAACAAAATAACTCTAAAATTCTGGCCTTTCTTGTTGTAAAGCAGTCTTTCCAGAACCAGTCCTTTTTATAATGTAAGTTTTTCCCCAATATTAATTTTTGTGAGAGCCCTAGTACTGCCACTCTAGCTGAAAAACCTCCTCTTGCTAAGTGTGGTAATGTCTCACACATTGCTCTTCTGTGTTTGTGGTTTACGGTCAAATACCGCTCAAACACTTCATGGACCTTAGAAACTTTCCTGTGTGATCAGAAGTTTAACACAGTCTACTGCATAATCTCAGAGATTTTTCTTGCCCTACTAGCCAAGTTGCTTCTGAACATCACATCTTTTTAAGGACTTAAAAATACTGTCCAAGCACTTTTGAAAAAAGTCTTCGGGAACACGAGGGTGTGTGTGAGTATTTTCTAAGTTGTAGTTTGACTAAGCCAGCCGCTGCTTAGATCATCAAGCAGGCATGCGTTTGGGACACAGAGGCACTACAGTCCTGGCGTATTCAGCCCAGAATCCTCATGGTTATGTGAATAATTATCCCTTCATACCGGCCTAGAAATCTTGGACAGAATTAGCAATCACAGCAAGGGTGCTAAGAAATAATTTGTACCGTACATCTGTTAATGTCCCTTAGCCCAGCTGGAACCTACATGCTTTCCTCCCTATCTCGGGTTTCTCAAATTGTGTTGATGTGTATTTAAGCTGCAGGAACATTTGAGGCAGTCAGGCAGGGGGGGAAACACTAACTTCCCTGGTATTTTGATTCCAAACTGTGATGTCTCTTATCAGGATGTCAAGTGTCATCTGGCCTCCTGTTCTCGGCTTGTCTGGTTAACTCAAGGAGGAGCCTGTGAGGGCAAGGCCATCACAAGTGTAGAAGACCTAGAAGACAACTGAGACAAGCGTTCTCCGACTGGTGTCCCCTGAGAGCACCTAAGTGGGATGACACTGACGGTATCCCAACTGGATATGGCTGACACTGATTTTTTAAAACGTGTCAGCCGAAAGAACAGCTTCTTATTTTAGTTCACTTTGTTTTTGAGAAGGAGAAATAAAGTCCCGAAGTCTTTTTGATCATTAATGCTTTCCTCCTCATTTTCCTTCTCTTTGCTCTTGCAGCCAGAGGGGCACAAGGGGCTGTCAGGAAGGTGCCATTCAAACACACACGTCATAAAGGTGCAAGAAGGGGAGAGTAGGACAAAGCGGCAGTCCTTTGATCAGGAGGCTGAACTAGAGATCTCCTGACATCCAAACTACTATAACCAATTATCCTGTAAGAGTGGGGAGGCCCGAACTTTCAAGACTATTTTTCTATTAAAGAAAGAATTTCCTTTTTCGGATGCACAACATTTTGTTTAGCCTCTCACTTGACTTATGTTCACATCGTATTTATGCTTAACATGCTTTCTTTCATTCACTCACTCTTCCCACTCCTGTCTTTTACTCGAATGCCACAAACTCTTCCCACCCCATATATTTCTGTTTTACACCAGAATTATGCAATTCATCTGGGATTTGCTTTGGAGTGCTTCCAAATACACCCACACAACTGCTCTAAAAGTGATGAGGTTTATCCAAAGATGGACTTGGCAAGTCTGTATTTCAAAGGGTTACCGATCCAAAATGCTTCAGGAAGAGACTTTAAAGAACACAAGTATCCCCACAAAGCAATAAAATATAAGGTTGTGAACAGTTTCTGTATTTAAATGTTTAGAAAAGTTGAAGCTGGTAGCTAAAACAATTTGTCTGAAAATGGCCACTTCTCCGTCAGCGAACCAACATCAGTCAGTTTGATGACAACTAGCTGGGTACTCACAGGCTGTGGCTATTCAGGGGTTCATGATGTTGAAGACCTGCCACGTTTTTTCTTCAGAACAACATTGGAGTTTGGTTGAACAAGGTTACAGACTGTCAGAAGAATCTTTAACAAACTGTTGACTAATTTTGTTCCATCTGCAGATGCATAAAACATCCCTGTTGTCCATGGGTAAGGCTACGAATCTAGAGTAAGGCTCTCCTCTTGGACTGCTCCACAGCCTTGACTGAGTTGCCTTTCTCCTCCATGCCTTAGTATATACTCTCCTAGAAAATGAGGGTCCACAGTACAGCCCTCTATTGTAGAAACAAAGAGCTACTGATGAGAACTGCAATGTGATGACTAGGATTCTGTTTCTGCCAGTGCACTAATTCCAAAACCCACACCCAAACTCATGAAATTACCTTTTAAATGATGAGACAGAATAATTCTTTTTATCCTTTTTTATTTTTCCTTCTATTTTTTTTTCAAGATGTTCCCTGCATTTGTATCCCGTGGGTAGCAACAGTGGAAAACGTTGGCAAGGAGAGCAGACAGTAGACAAGGTCCTATTTGCCCCAGTCTGAGGGCTTTGCCTGTGTCAGTGATGTAAGGATACCAGTTTTCTTCAAGAGGTGTGGTTTATCAGTGGAGCTTTTGCAGTGCCTCAGACGTCAGGCTAATGGTCTCACATACAGATTCTGTAAGATGCCTTTCATTCATCCTGCCAAACAGGAGCTGTGCTTGTGATGCTTTCCCAAACTGAAGGGCATTGCTCCATGAATGCAAGCAATGTTAAAGCCTGAATAATGCACAGAGTCTTCCATTGGCAGATCGCTTCCACCTCTCCCTTTGCCCTCCCTGCCATGTGGTTTAGCTTTTGGCTCTGCAATAGACACTCTGAATCAATGTTAGCTTTCTGAGAGACTAACGCTGAAAGCTGAAAGTCTGAGTCAAATCCAGCCATGTTACAACTCCATTGTTTGACTGTTAGTTGTTTTGGGGTATTTTCCCCTGGAGTTTTATCACAGATGACCGGGGCCTTTTGGCAGCATACACAAGCGCATCTATTTTTTTCACTTGGTGACCTGAAGACGTCCATGTACTAATCAATTGAAACAGGAAGCCGGAATCTTTATAATAGAAAAGTGAATTGTTCAATGTAAATGTTTGACTGAGCTTTAGCCCACAAAAGAGAAAGCACTGAGAAATGGAAAGATGAAGAGCATAAAAAATAGCCAGATCATGCAGTGTAACAGCAAGTTATGGGAACTGTGAAACACTGATCTGAGGTGTATTTCAGTTGTCAGCTCAGTATAATCCTAGATTCTACACAAGCAAAAACTTGTCTCTTTTACCAGACTGCAATAAAATATTTGTGGTGTTTTTTATGGTGCAAGCCACCATCTGCCTAATACAAGCTGGAGGCCCTTACCTTCATTTCTCCTGAGACAGAGCACAACACATCTCCACACCAAGCTTCCAGAGCTCAAGACTGGTGCCAAGCTGACCACAAAGACCCCCAGGGGCTGTGTTTGTTTGCTGAGAATGCCCTGATGGCATGACATGGGCTGGAAACTACCTTACACCACACTCTGTTCACCCAGACCAGCCTAGCACAAGGTGCAAGGAGAGAGACAGCTGTCCACGTGGCCGTGCAATCACAAGGCCTGGCTCCCCTGAGTCAGCGTCTGTGCGCACACCTCTGAAACAACAGCCTCCAAATCCTGAAATCCGCTAACCCTGAAGGGTCAGCCTGAATCAATACACCCACCAGGCAGTACTGGGAAGTTTCAATCAATATAGTTCTCAGGATAGACAGGGATTTGCTCTGGCATCAGAGCTGCTGAAGGCCAAAAGTACCTTAAAACTCTCTTTTGTAACCAGGACTGTCTCTCTGGTTATCCGAGAGCTGTGATCTTCCAAACAAGAGTGAAGAGGACTACTCTAGTTCAGTCTTACCAGTCACTGATATATGAATGATGTAGCTTATAGCTGTCTCCATCCCAAGCAAGTACTGGACTCATTTTTCCTCTTCTGGTCTCAGAGGCAGACTGGAAAGCCTCCTCCAAGAGGTGACAGATGAAGTCAGTTGAGCCACTTTAGGGAAAAGAGAGAGTTGTGGCCTGATAGCTTACCACGTCCAGGATTTTATTAAACATGATAGAGCTGTATGACTCAGTAAAATCTTGCCCACAACTCTGGTGCTGGTTGTTTTCAATACAAACATAGCACAAGAGCATGATTTCCTCAATACTGCACTTCCAGTTGAAATCAATTCAAATACTTTATATTAGTCAGAAATTTCAAGGTGCTATGAAACTCGCTTGGTTTTCCCTTTAAATGCTTTTTTTGATAATATGACTAGCGGGCTGCATCCTTGGACATCTCAAATTTCCTCACTTTCCCTCATTTTACCATTCCAGGTTTCTGTGGATCACCTTCACAGCTAATCAAGTTCAAAGACTCCCTCAAGCATCTTAATCCCTCTTCAGTTCATCCATGTGCTCCTATCTCTTACTTCCCATACATTTCTGGCGGATCTTGGAAGCTTCTTTTAGACCTTTCTTCTCACACAGTCACTTTATCCTTTGCTATCTACATCCGTCCATCATCCAGAGTATCAACTCTGTCAAGATCTGAGAAAAACTGAAGTGGAAGGAGAAGGAAATGCTTTCAGGAGGTATAAATGACAGTCATAAGACAGGATGTTGGCCTAGGGGCAGCTGGGATGTGTTTTTTCCATGAAGTGCCATGCAGAAATACCTGAGCTAGCTGGGAACATGCTAGTTCAGGTTACAGAAGCAAAGTGTACACACACTAGCAGAAATACTGGAATTACTTGGGTGTGGCTTTCAGGGATTATCCTGTTCCACCCAAACAGAAAAGTACTGTGAAGTTTATGTAGCCAAAAAAGGGATCGTTTCCTTACACTTTATAGCTCAAAAGATTTTTGAAAGTTTTTACTTTTCTTTTTCCCTTAAAGAATCATTCATTATGAATAGTACATTTCGTACAAATGAAACTTGTAGAGCAGCTGTTAAGATGCCACTGCTATTGCCGCTCTCCCTAGTGACTCCAAAGTATTGATGGCAAAGTTAGAGCAGAAGAAATAACAGTGGACCAGCTGAGTTGAATGTTTCCGCTTGTCTGGTCATCAGGAAAAGTGGCTGGTGCAATTAAACAGAGGGGAATTAGGAAAAATGGTCTGCTGCTTCAAGTAGGCTGCTGAGAGTCAGGAGAGCTCATCACAGGTGCCTTACCACTCTAAATGATTGGGTCCCTGCTTCTCTCTCACACTCTGTCTGCATCAGCAGACTTCCTCCAAATCTACAATTGTATAAGGAAGATGAAGATCACAAACTTAAGCTCTTCGTTCACAACCGTTGGGATCTCTCTGAGAGGTACTTATGTACCTCTTACCTTTTTGCATGAAAGTTTTGCTCATTGCCTCAGAAGGCAAATTTGATGAAATGTCCACATTAGTTTCAGAAATGGTAGAAGTGGGAGACTTTGCGGTTTGTCCAAGGAACTCTGTGGAAGGACTTAAACCAAGGTCTCTCAAATCTCAGATCAGCACTTTAACCTATATATGATCCTCCTTCTCTACCTCAGTTTCCCCTGGACGTAGGAAATTTCCTCCATAGGGGTCCAACATAACTGCTGCAGACTTAGCTACAATAAATTCATAAAGCAATCACTGAAATAAACACCTTTATTCTCAGGTAACACACTGGTGTAGGATGCTGCTCAGGAAGCACTGCAGAGAACAAGCTTCTTGCTCCATGCGTTAGTGATTTCCTCCAGCAGTTGAGACCTCCCCAGTGCCTGCACGAGAGCTCGGTGGCGGCCCATTATCATGGAGGTGCTGCATTTCTATCCTAAAAACACCGAGAAAAACAAGGGATGCATCTGGATTGTGCCGAGATGGGGAAACTACCTAAACAGGAAGCGGTTAATTGGAGTGGTGAGCCAAGGTCAGGAAGGCTGATGTAGGACAAAACTGCCTGTCAGCTGTGTGGGCTGAGCGGATACCCCATGTTGGGATGTGGAGCATCCACGTATGGCGGGTCCTCATCCCCGTGTTGGGCTCTCCTCCCTCCCACAGCAGTTTGCACTTCGCCAGCACGCCGACGTTAAAACTTCCTTTAGCTTCCAGAAAGAAGATAAACATGGCTTTCAATGCAGATTAAATACACACGCACTTCTGAAACATGGTCAGTCATTGCTAATTCATGGCTGCTGTCCAGCCAGTGGAGAAAAACATTTCCCCTCGTAGGTTTAGCGACAAAACCAAGGGGAAAAAAAAAAAAAGTCAATGACTTATACTGTACACTAAAACAGCTTAAAACACAAACATTTCCAGAGTACAATATTTCAAGCAGCCTTGTAACCGGAGGAGCTATTTTTTAACTGGATTCCTACTTTTTACTACCAACAGCCTTGTCTTATTTGCAGAGGCTCTGCTAGCTGTCAGACATCCTGACTCCACTTAATAAACTCACTTAGAGGAGAACTTTCTTAAGTCACAGTGTAAGTACATAAATTAGTTGTTTCAGCATTAGACCAACACACTTTTCTTTCTTCCCTCTCTCCTGAGCACTGAGCTATGATGAAGAAACTCAAGTCTCAAAAGAACCAACAGTTCATTAAAAAATGCTGCCATAACCCAACCTGTCTAATATACTGCAGCTCCCATTGGCTTTGGTCAGAGCTGCAGGGATGCTTACTCGTGGGTAAAACTAGGAAGAGTTTGGGTCCTTAGGTCGGGGAACCTAAGTCTAAACTCCACTTTTGAAATGTTTTGTATGTAGTGATCTCAGAGAAGGAACTGCAGAGGTGACATCAGGTCATAGGCAGACTTTTTATTAAGTGAAGTTTAATGCACCGGGAAGCTAAGAGACTCCAGTGTCTCACCAGATAAGCAGGAGCAGGACATGTTTCATTAGTGGGTGGATCTTAGTCTGGTTCCTTGTGAAAATGAACCTCAAACAAACCCCATAGTCATGTCTCCGTCTCTGTCTGACCCTCCCTCATAACTCTTCCATCCATTGGTCAAATTTATTCACATTCAACAGAAAGAAACACATTGCAAAAGTAAATAAAACTGAAGGATGTGGGCTGCCAAGTGAGGAAGGGATGCCAAAAGTCCTGCTGTCTGAGAGGAAGGCTGCTTAACCTTTCAGCTTGCCCAAAAGGGGATGGGATTTTGGCAATGCCAGCTCACACCTTCACAGAAAAAAAATATAAAAATGATGCAAAACTCCAAGACGTTGGGCTGGGCTCATTCCTGCACTTGCAACTGATATCTGTTAGTGTTGATGCACAAAAGTCACTCATGGCAAGCCTGGAGGGACTCCTAGGGTCACTTAACCCAGAATCTAGCTCTGCTAGCCTCTCATCCTGGGAGGGATGAAGTGACTTTCCTTCTTGCCTTGCGGACTCCCATCTGGAGATAGGGCTGGCCTGACCTCTTAGAGGAGAGACGTGAGAGCCACCCCTTCCCAAGGCTGGTCCCTTCGACACCAGAACAGGGGGAAAAGCACCTGGCACTCATGGGAGCTGGTTGGAAGCTGGGGACAGCATCTATTCCTGCTCTCTGCTCCTTTGCCCTGCCCTGGCTGTCCTTTGGGCAAGTGCAGAGCAGTGCTGGGCTGGTGACAGGCAGTAGCTGGCAAAGCTCAGTGTTGCAAACACTGTGTTCCTTTCACCAGCTGCTACGTGTTTTACCTGGTGGCAGCTGCTATTTTTACATTAAAACTCATTTCTTGCTAATAATCTTTGTGTTACATCTTGAGAACCAGATCTAGCCCTCTGGTAATTTGATCTTAATTAAACAATTTAGCTGCCAGTCCAGTCCCTTCCTGGTAAGCTATGTATTGCAATGTTTGGTGTTAGTCAAAGGCAACAGACATTTATCAGACCTGGTGTTGTAAATATAACTCAATTTCCAAGAGGTGCTGATAGTAAAGTTTGCCTTGCCCTGCCCTACCTCTCCCATAAGCTGAGTCATAATAACACACAGGGTTAACCCAACTCCATCCCATGGCGTAATGCTCAGAAAGATTTGGCAGATAGGAGACCTCACTAATCTTACAAATCTCATCTTTCACACTGAAGCAGTTGGCTGGGATACATTTATTTTTTTTTCTTTTAACTTTTGTTTAAGTTATTGTATAGTACAACCTTCCAAGTTACATAATGGTTTCTCTCTTCACTTGGTGTCATCTGAGCCCTGCACAGGAATGCACACACATGGACTCTGACAGCTTGTGAAGTCCTCCAGGGCCACTGCTTCCTCTCTACACAGCAGTTTAGAAAGAGCAGGTGCTACACATTCATGTACACATGTGCTTTCCAAGAGCCAGCTATACCTGTCTGGCACCATGTGCCATAACCTTTTGGAAAATTTTGAGCAGTTTGTGCCAAATTACAATGAGATTATCAGCAGAAAGTATTGTATTTTTCTCCCTCCTGGAATAACTGGAATTGCCAAAGGTATCTAGTTATGCTCTCAGAGGAAAAAGCCACATTCACTGCAGGAATCAAGCTCTCAGCTGTGAGGAACCCAGGGGTTGTGGTCCATTCCAAAATGCAGCTTTTTGACTCAAGACAAAATCTTCAGCTTGTGGAAAAAATATGCCCCTGCAGACAGTGGGGAACGGATGGGAGGCAGATGTTTCCTTCACTGGGATGGTTCAGCCTGAATAAGGGCTGGGTGTCATGGTAGCTGGAAAACCTCTGATGGTTTGTCACTGACCACAGTCTAACCATTTTCCCCAAATCCTGGGTGAGTCATTGCTAAGCCCTCACTGGGCTCCAGGCAGATGGTCCCCAGCTGCCAGATGCAGATCTGGCATGGCAAGGGCTGATCGTGGGGCACAAATCACCCTGGTTTCACAAGTTCACCTCTGGATGGGAACTCCAGCCTGCCCAGCAGCAAGTGCCAGCAGTGTCTCTTCAAAAACATAACAATTACTCCTCCCAAATAATTTTCCAGGGTCAGAGCTACAGATTTTGTGGAGGGTTGCAAGTGGACTCGGTTCTATCTCAACTATTTTGTTTTTCCCTTTTTGTCTCTATATATTTTTCATTCTTTGCTGCAGTATTTTGCTACTTCTGTTTTTCCAGTGGATGGTTTTGCTCCTCCCCTGGCTGTTTCATCTCTCACAGCCTCTCCTAACTCAGTGACATTTGTGTTGAAATCTTCAAACCTACGCTGCTCGAGAGGGCTCAGGAGCAGTATAAACAAGTTTGCCTGTGTGTTTAGCATCCAGCTCAATTGTACGTTTACAGTAGATATTCTGCTTTAATTTGCTTTTAAACAGCCCCTTCAAACAGCTCAGAACTCTGGACATTGTTCTTTTAGGTGCATTACAAAACCATAATTAATTAGCTGGGCTCCCCTGTGGATTTTCTCAGATTTTACCCAATCTTCCCGCCAATTTTAATGACCTTCCCAGTTAGGGGCTTTACATCTGTAAATGCTGAGTGCCATTCAGCACTTAGTAAACAAGGGGTATCCGAGCAAAATAGCAGAGCTTGAAAATCAGAGAGTTTACTTGTTTGTACTACAGGAGACACTAGCGGTCTGGGTGGCACTGAGCACCTGCCGTGCTGTTTGATGACTGAATTTTGGCTTTCTGTCCCATATTAAGAGAACCCAAGATTCATCTGTGTTACCCTTCCATAAAATTTGGATTGTGGGAAATCTGTACTGCAGAGCCCTGCTATCCCACCCACCCTTCTTTGCCTTTTGAAAGCAAGAAACAGGAGGTTTTGTTCATTGTGCAAAACTTGCCGAGAGCCCTCCAAAGTGAAAGTCAGCCAAACAACTTACAGCTGCTCCCTCTTCTTACTGGCTTCAGGCCAGCATTCCCTAGCAGGTGTCGTGTACCAGCAGATAAGATGGAAGAAAGAGGAAAGAAAGAAAAATGAGCAGCAGGAAAAGATTTGATGGTCTATCACATGGGCATGGGCCATCTATCACCTCACGGTTCTCAGTGGCTCTTCAGATTTTAGCACACACGGTGCGAAGGCAACATGGACCTTCGGACTCTCTTGGGAGCCCACCTTGTGCAGGGTATTGTTGCAAGGCAGGGACTGCTACCCATGCAAAAGAGGGCATTCCATTTGGGAAGCAGCAGTCAGCTTATGGCTGCACAGGAGGGATGGAAATACTGGTTTTGCTCTCATCAGATTTGGATTTTGGGTGGTTTTTTTTTCAGTCAGCAGGGTGGCTCAGTGTGCTGTGTGCATGGCTGGAATAGGGCATATCAGGACCCAAATGGACTTTTTTTGATGGATGTAGTATGGGAGCATAGGACTGGCACTGTTGCTCGGATCCAAGTCTGGCATGAGCTGCATGAGAAATAACTATGTTCAAGAATAAGGAGAGCACTGGCTTCACAGGAACACAAAACCACATCATGGAAATGTAAACAGAAGAGATGATTTTCCCAGTGATATGAAAGTTACAAAGCTGCAACCTGGCAATGCACTCTCTGCATTCAGACAGTTTTCAGAAAGTATGAAACTGTAGCAAGAAGTTCCCTGTCTGGGAAACAGAGGGTGGACAACCAAAAGAAATTCTTTTTAGTACTAATTAGAGAAGCCAGAGTATGAAATAAAATTACCTCCCTGAGGTGCACAGCCTGTTCTCACCAATATGAATTACAATTGTTCATGAATAAAGTGAACCAGTGTCTGGTTTTCAATGTTCCAGTTTTAGATGAGTGTACAGTTCCTGCATGTTCAGGGTCTTTAATTGCACCTGCATTAGTACAGCAAGAACTGCAGTGATGAAACCAGCCAAACCTCTTGGTCTGCTTGTTCTGTGGCAACTCGACAGCCTTCATGAGCCTTCATGTAACAGCAGCTGTTCAAAGGGCTGAATGCTGAGTAAGACATAACCAGGCATTGCTGGAGGAAAGCTCACTAATAAAAGAAAAGTGATTAGGCAACAGTGCTCTGTCTGTGCCCTGGCTCTCCATCTGTAAAACAAGAATGATGGTATCACTCTTATCTTGCAGGGGAGTTGTGAAGATAGATCATATTAAAGGTGATTTAGAAGGTGCTCAGAGACTGGTGGGTAGAGGAGCAATGTAATTGCCTCTGAGAGTGAGATTTCCTTGCTGCAGTTTTTAACTGTCAGATGGATCAGGGCAAGAGTATAAACTGCTCCTTCAGGACTTTGCAACAGGAGCAGCAGTGGGCCCCTTTGCTCCTCCTGGGGCTGATATTAAGCTCATTGTTTGGGTTTGCAGAGGCTGGAGAACCTTCTGGGAGATGTCATGTAGCCCAGGCAACTGGGCAGAACAGCAGCAGATAAAAGGCTCTGCTGGAACAGACAAGGCAACAATGATCTGCTGGCTGCAAATGGGGTGAAGAGCCAGGATAAGGATAGAAGTACATGCGTGCAGGGGGGACAGGCTGTTCTCCTAAAAGGACAAAAGCAAGGCTGTGGGCTTAGTTATCTAGCATCCTCTGCCTCAAGCCCAGTGTAGCCATGAGTGCTTTCATTCTGAGAGTTTGAGTAATCCCAGGAAAACATGAGGGTCAAAGACTGGGTTTTGTGGATTTGATACAGATGAATACAGATATCGGACACTATGTCATAATAGCTGATAATGCTCATTTGTAAAGCATATATTCGCAATCCTTTTTCTCTGAAGCAATAACTAAAAGGAAAGAAATATCAGTTCCTACTTGATGCTTCTATGGAAACCTGATGAAGTTCAAATGACACACAATGTGAAATCAAAACTATCTTT
Source organism: Pseudotriccus pelzelni (assembly GCA_035584735.1). Taxonomy (NCBI): domain Eukaryota; kingdom Metazoa; phylum Chordata; class Aves; order Passeriformes; family Tyrannidae; genus Pseudotriccus; species Pseudotriccus pelzelni. The sequence continues at coordinate 65,607,055 of JAWMRA010000130.1, forward strand.
TATAGTACCTGAAAGGATACAGTGCCGGGAAAAATCCAGAGATTAGTAGATTATTTTGCCAGCCTCTGTTGTCTGTATCAAAGGTACAATTGTTTTTTTCCAAGTGATCTGAATTATTAAGATACAATCAAAGATTACTATCAGGCTAGTGTCAGGCTGTTCTTTTCCTAATCAGTTGATAAGGTGATTGAAACTCACGGGCTACCACAGGATTGCTGTCTGAGACCAGTCCGCTCACAGGCACATTTACTAATGAAGACCTAACAAAGACACTTTTAAGCAGCTCTGAAATGCCAAAGCACCAAGGGTGTCTCCCATGGGATCATCTTGCTAACGGTGACTTTTCCCAGCCAGCCTTTGTGATGGCCCCCTCACAGCAAGATGAGAGCTTGCATTTCCCTCAATCATATTTATTACTGTACCTTAATACCGAGAAGGAGCAAAACCTGCAGATGTTTTAGATGACTGAAAACCGTGGTTGAGTCAGCATTTCAGGAACAGGTAAGAGCTGTCTGGTGAGGAGCACAATTAGCTGCTCAGCCCATGGTGTTGCAGCAATACTGACCAAGGGCCATGCTGGTGCGTTAGCATTCACCATAAATGCATATATGCTAAACCCTCTGGCTTTTATGATGGAAAGGGCTGGGTTAGGTTGTCTGTGCACAACCACATCAAACCAGAGAAATCAGACGGTGGTGTAGGAATTGGCCCAAGCCAATGCCAGCTTGATGAGCATTTGGACCAGGGAGAGCCACAGCAGCCACATCATGTGCAGAAGTGAACTAAGAGGTTTCGAGGACAGGATTTTTAAGACAAAGACATAGTGGGTTTTTGAAGTTTTATAAAGCCATTTCACAGTGATAAGAGTGTTACCAAAGAGGGACCAGAGGATGGCATGAGTTTGCAGGTCTGGCAGGTAGGAAGTCTCTCACACCTGTTTATCAGCCAGCTTCTGCCTAATAAATTCATCTCAACCTTCATGCTTCTGGCAGACCTGTTGGGTGCCCATTTCCACAGCCCTGGCTGGTCTAACTATGGCTGTGTCAGCCTGGTTGGACGGAGATTCATTTTTCCCTTGACATACATTCACATGTGGGGTCCTGCATTAGGAGGATTTGGCACATCATTACCACTGGTTCAGAAAACAGCTGCCACTCATGAAAGTTTGCTATGAATGTAACTAATCCCTTTGGAGAGAGCCAGTACCAGGCTTCTGCACCGTTTAAGTCCCCCTCAGACGTGAAATTTTGCCACGCAATTCTATCAAATTTGGACACACGGAGTCTATTTTTAACCCTAAATACCCTGACTTTGGAGTTGTTGCTTTTTCCTCTATTTCCTTTTATCACAGCAAGGCGCTTATTAAGAACTTGCTTCTGCAGCAGAGCAGGCTCATACAATTTAGATTTTATTTGTTGAGGAATAACCATCTGTCAGCTACTGAGAAGGAGGAAAGGAAATTATCCCTGAAGATTTGGAGATCTGTGAGTCTTTAACTAACTCTCGGAACATACTGTATCTCAGAACAGGAACTGAAGTACCCTGGGAAATCAAACAGGAAAATTGAGTAATAAAATGTTTAGAGAGGCGGCGTGCAAATGTGCAGCGTGAGGGTGGAAGCACTTGCCCGTAGAAAGAAAAGGGCTCAGGTTAATAATCAAAATGACCTCATGCTAATAAATTAGGCAAGAAAAGTGAAGGACAGAAAGGAAACTGCTCTTTAAACGCTCATTGTCAGAGAGCGGTTTAGCAGCTCTCACTGCAATCAGCAAGTGCTCCCCGGTGCAGGTCTCTGGTTACCTGTTATGCTTGTAGCAAACTTGCTGAAGGGTGTGCAGCAGAAACCTTCAGGAAGGTCACAGTCTGTGCACACATGGTGTGTTGGATATGTGAACTGCTCTGCATAATTACTCACCTTTTTTAATAAACTCCCCAGTCTCTGCTGAGACTTCCAGTGGCAGCACAAGAGGGACCTGTATCAATGTACACAGGGAACGCTGGCTGCTTTTACAGGCTCAGAAGGCCCCTTCAGTGATGTGTAACAAAGCTGTGGAGCCAAACGTGCATTTGCACGGCCTGTTGGGCTCAAGCCAGTCCCACAGGTTGTCACCATCCACCCCTGCTGTTCACAAAATTAGTCCTGTCCCACACAGGGCGAGAGGTGACAAGTGGTAGTAGGATGCAGCTTTAAACACCGCTCTGTGCTTTCTCCATTCCGTATGGCACTGCTGTGCAGATCCCAAGTGTCTGCGGTCAGCTGGAGCTGTAGACAATTTTGGGAAGCTCTTTGGTGTGTCCTCAGTTTGTCAGCTGCCAATGGAGTCAATGCAAACTTGCTCAGAAGTCCACAGGGACTCCTTGGTCAGGGGCACTTGTTTGGCTTCCTATTGCAACAACAGGCACCCAAACCTGAACAAAAACAGAGAAAACAACAAAAAGTGTAAAAACCAAAAGAACAGAACATCACCATGAAGAAATGACAATGTGCCTTTTGCCTAGACTAAAGCCTACTGCTAGGCTAAGATGGAAGAGTTAGACACCTCCACACTTGCTGTAAACTCTCTGTCCTGATGTCTCCCGGGTCTTATCCTCAGCCTTTGCTACACACACAGGTGCTGTGTGCTATGTTACTGCTCAGTTTGTCCCAGTCCATGCAACCCAAGTGTGCCCATTTCTTTCTGCTATGGGCACCATGTGATCTCACCTGAGCCAATTCCTGTCCCTTGTGCTCCGAGTACCTCTGAGTCTGGAGGGAGATTTTCAAGCACACACAGCTGAAGGGTCAGCATCTGCTGCAGGGGCATATCTACTCTAGTATCCAGGGTACCTGTCTCTCTCCTCCAGCCGCTGTCCTGTTTTCCTCTGTGGTGGTCTTTTCCTTCCTCATCTCCCAGTGTATCTGGTAAAACAGCTCTCCATACTGTGGGTACAGCCATCTGGAGGAAAAGGCAATGCCAGATGGTTTAGAGCATTATCTACAGACCCTTCTGAATCTCGCTCAGTGCCGTGCTAGCCCTGAGCACCATCCTTACTCACAGCTTCTTACAGCCCTGCCCCAGCTTTGACCCTGCTTGGTCACAAAATCTGTTCACACCATGCTTGGGCCTTGAGGCAAGAACAGAAGATCAACCCAGACTGACCCTGTGTACACTCATGCAGTTTCTAGAAAGACTGAAACCTCTGTAGGAAACACAACTCCTCAGCGGCTGTTGAAATGTTGGTGTTCTCCTTTGTAGAAAGTCAGCCTTGCTTTGTCCTTGGGGCTCTTGCTGCAGGATTAGCAATGGACCTGTCTCAGCTGCTTTGGACTCTCTCACAAACAATTTAAACTGTTTGCAGAGGATCAGAGCTTGGCAGGCTTGCCATCTTCTCTCTGTGCAATTAATATATGCCCATCAGTGATTCTTGGCCAAGCACAGATAGATTGAGAGGCCATTCCCATATAACTTAAATGGTATAGACAAAAAGGGATTGCAGTTTGGGGGAACAACTAGTGCTCTCCACTTACTGAGTGACAACTGGGGGCTTGTTGGAAGCAAGAAAATGTCATACCAGGCTAAGTAGAGTACCAGAACCTGGGAGAGAAAGGAGACATCAATACTTTCTCCTTATGACTGTCCTGTGTGGCTACAGGGGCACATGGACCTGTTTTGGCTCTTATGCTCTACTGTGTTGGTGTCCCTGAAGAGTGAAATATACTCCCTTGGACTGAATGGCACTAGTGACATTCACCTTCCTCTTGAAAGGCAATGCAAGCTGCAAACCCAAGATTTCTCAGAGAAACAGAGGAGACAACACCCCAGGCCATGAGATTTGCAGTAGCTGTATGATTTCTTTTTTAATTTCCTCTTTTCCATCCCATCTGAATTGTGTCTCCACAGCAAGCCGAAGAAGGCTCAGCGAAACCCGAACTTGGAAAATGAAGGAGATTAAGTGGATCAGTCAACGGGCTCATAAGTGGTAGAGAAACCTTGTGATGGGAGAGAAGGAGCCACTAGGGAAAGTTTGATAAGAAACAGGATTAAATTACATCAGTTTGCATAGCTTGAGCTGTGTCAGAACCCTGCCCTGTGTAACACACAGTGGACTACAGACTAATGCAAAGAGCTGCTACGTCACCCCTCTTTTCTTCTTCCCACAGCAACTCTCACCTGTCAGTCACCATAAATTGCCAGATTAGACATTTACTGTCTGTTGGGGTTAAATGTGTTACTTTCATGCACTAGCTGGAAGCTCATAATTAGCTCACACCTTCTTATCAGAGACCAGCTTCATTTTCCTGTTGTTCTTACTTTTATAGCTGCTTTCCCTGCTGTAAATCTGTCTCCACTGGGGATGCCTCATTTGCATCCATTTATTGCAAGAAAGACTGAACTAAATTAACATTAATTGACTCCAGTTCTGTGATTTATCCATTTCCCACTTAGGGAAAAAGAGTTTCTGACCATGTAGGTGCATGAACTTTAAAGATGCTGGGCTAAATTCTGTCCTTTGGTAAGGCCATCTCCACCCAGAGTTATTTTTGTACTTTAAAGTGCAGTTACTTCAGTGTAAATTAGGGCAGGATCTACTCCACCACTAAGTTTTTCCAACATCTAATTAGAAAGCTACATGCTAAAACAATTCCCTCCTGCTAGGAAATTTTGGATCCATTTGAAGTTTGGAAAATATCTTGCTTTTATGTCTGGACTCTCTAGGGCTGTTAACATGTCTTGGGGCTGCTGAAATGATGTTTCAATTCCATACAATTGCACTGATGAAGTTAAATTGCAATTTTCTGCCTTATTTTCCATTTTCATGTTGCTAGTTCAATTTCTGCCCATCCCTGCTGCTTTATATTCTGAAAATGTTGAGGTACAGTAGAGAGCAGGGCACGGTTCATTACTTGGGTAACTCAGCTCTGGTCTAGAGTTATCTGCAAAAGAGATGCTTAGGGGTTTCGTCTTTTTTTTATTATTGTTATATTTTAGCTTTTCAAACAAGCTGTCAAGGGGACAGATTTTAGCCAGTGCGTTCGTGCATCTTATTACATGCCAGGGTATTGGGCAGGGGAGTCACTAGCAACAGTGTCTGACTCCTCTCTCGAGGTATAGAGCAGCACACTGCCTCTTGCCAAGCGTGCTTACTCATGTCTCTGGGCTGCATTTTCCAGTGCTGGTGCCACCCTCCCTTGCAGCCATTTGCTGTCACCAACTGCTTAACAAACCCCAGCATGGGCTTTGTTCTAGTGGATCTTGTAGGAGCCATCAGGCTACGGGAAAGGTCTCTCTTCATGTTCAGTTAGCACCAACGCTGCCCCGCAGCCCACAGCACACAAAGGTCGCATTTCTAGTGAAGACTGCAGGATGTGGATCTTGCCTTACCCATTTCAGTGCTCTGTTTCCAGCTTGATAGAGGGGCTGACAGTCCCAGATGCTCTGAGCACCTGCAAGGTCAGTTGGCCATAGAAGTAACTGCTTAAGGAAGAGCATGATGGACACTGGTGGGTTTACAGAGAACAGCAGCATGGCCAGATCCTTTTTGTTTTGGAGCCTAGGAATACTTTGACACAAGATTATTTTCCAACACACTCCTGCTGTATTTTAATAGGGAGTTTCTTACATGGGAAATAGCCTTCCGAGCCTCAAGGGTCTTCTCCAAAGTCTCTAAATGAAAGATTGTGATCATGGGTATTTTGTGGAGCAGGCAGATCCTGGCAACAGATTATGCATTGAAAGTAGTGTTTTCAGAATAAATATGCCCTCTGGTTTTGGGGGAGTTTGCTATGAAGAGTAGAGAGCTGTCAGATCATGCTATGAATACACCCCAGCTTTTTCAGTCAAGCTATTTCTCAACAAGAGATACAGAAGTGGCCAGTACCCTGCTCAGCCAAACAAAGACACGATCTAACAGACCCACCAACCTTTCAGTAGGAAAAACTTCTCCAGGAAGATGGTGCTTCAGTAGCATTTTCTCGTGGGAAAAAAAAAAACCCACCAAAAAACCCATCCAAACAATTAATCACATTTAGGTAGAGAACTGAAAATTGAGTGCTGGAGCAGTTTGGGTTCTCTTGCTGGGACAGGAGCCTGTTCATAAATCTTGGCACATTTTTGTCTAAATGACTCAGCTGGTGTCTCTTCACTTAAGGCAGACAAATTGTTTGGAATTCACTTTCCTTCATTTTTTTGTCAAAGATATATTTTAGTTGGGAGGTTTCATATGTCCCATTTCTGACAAAAAATTATGCAGGGCAATAAACAATGTTTCTTTATACTTTTTCTGCCAGTTATCTATATTTTCCAGTGTTTCACAGCTTTGGAAAGATTACAGACTATCAATAGGAAGGAGGAAGAAAAAAAAAAGCTCAAAATTGCTTACACTGTAGTGAACTATTTAAAACTGCAAAAACTATAAGATATTTTAATATATTTTCATTTCAAAGCACTTTGTTGGGGTTCCATGGCCCAGATTTTATTTTACAAAACTGCTTATTTATATTTTTAACATCTCCCTGCCTAGTCCTTCCATGAGGGACATCCTTTTGACTCTCTAGCTGGTATTGCTCTTTTTTTTTTTTTAATTCATGTTTTAATGTTTTAAAGACCTTCAAAAATTATTAAAAACCTTCCAGTGCCCGTCTCAAAAGTAAATCGCCTTTCTGAATTTCAGAACTTTTTTTTAGTCTCCTGAAGGTGTTTCAATGCACAGCTATAACAAACCACACCACTATAAAAGGAAAAACTGTTTTGGCTGAGTTTAGAATCCTCAGAAAGGAGCTTTTGGAGCAAGTCAGCACTAACCAATTAGAGCTTTTTGCATTCAAGCTTGCTAGACCTTGAGCAGCCAAGGCAGAGCAGGTAGGATTCCTTGGGATTCCTTGGGATAGACCCTCTGTAGAGCTTGCAGTGGTTTAAATGTCAGAGCTGGGAAGCACCCACTGTGCTGCCCATGCAGCAGAAATCCCCAGTAGGGATAAACAAGTTAAATAAGTTCCCCACACTCTGTGTCTGGCTCATCTACCTATACCATAACATCTCCAGCACTTGTCCATGTCTTGCAGGATCTGGCAGAACGGGGCTAGATCCTGCAAGCATTGCCAGAAATGCAAATCCCAAATTGCTGTTATATCTAGGGATATGTACAGTATGAAACCGAGGCATTTCCTGTCCATCAGAAAGGGAAAACCTGGATTTAGCAGGACATAGACAAACTAAGGACCTGATACACGTGAAGTCAGTGCAGGTTCACCCACGTGAATGCATTGCTGGGGTACAGTCTGCAGATTCTCTGACTTTTCCTTGGTATGGCTGGACAGAAATCATCCCTGGATTTGAAGTGGCATTTCTAGGAGTGGAGATATTCTTGAATTTCAAATACAAGCATTCCTGATTCAAATCCTTCATAGTAAGCTGATTCCCTTTACACCAGAGGAAATGCATTTTTACTTCACAACTTCACAAAAGGAAGAAGAGGAATTGGCTTTCCAGTTGCAAGTATTTTGGACCCTTGTTAACTATTCTCCCCAAAGAACTGATGCCAAGAATTTGATTTTTTTTTTTTTAGGAGGAGAACAACAGCTGTACAAAAATACAATTAACTGTTCCCTGCGCTGTTGACAGCTGGCAGCACCATTTCATGGTGAAATATCATAACTATAATAATTCTGCCTTGTAAAGGGTAGGTAACCAGAAACAATTAGGAGCTTTTTAAAAAGTTGTTCTCCTCCTTGGAGAGAATGAACATACAGTTTAATTTAACTCTGCAGACTCTGCCCTGTCCTCTCCTGAAATAAGAAGGGATACCAGCAACAACACTCCACTTCCTAAAATATTCACTACCTGCATCCCACTGTGGGATATCATGGGAATTTCATAGACAGCAAAAAGCTGAAGGACATTTTTTTATTATTAGTTAGGGAGAACATCTGTCCCAGTCCTTTGCCTCTTCAGGGTAATTATTCCAATCTTACAGGAAAAACAAACTCCCCCATCGAAAACAACTGGATTAGAAACTAAGAGGTGAAACAGAATTCTACGTCTGCCACGCAGGATATCTGTTATACTGGTGCCTGAGAAGAGTCTCTCATGAAAAAGAAAAAAGAACAGGGGGGAAACAGTAACTTGGATTCTCCTCTCCGTTGAACTGGGTCAGCTGGGAGATATTCTGTTGCAAACTTTCTCAGCAACTCTTTAAATTAGAAGATTTTCTGTCAGGTACCAAAAAAAGATAGATTTATTTTTTTTCTTTTCAAACCAGCCTCTGAAACAGTGAAGATATCCCTTTTCTCATGTGCAAGTAGAAAACATGCCTTGGGATAGTCCAGTCAGATGGCTGAATGTTCACTTGCCCAATTCGTGCATACAAATTCCTGCCTGATTAATGTCTCCAGATGGCTCATCTGAGGTTGTGTATGGAAAACCTGGTCCTTATTTCATTCATTTTATAGCTATGGGCAATCTCCTTGCTCAGCCAGCAAGTAGTAGTGTCTGAAGACAGGGCTGTGCACAACCCATCACCACCACCACCACCGTTCCAGGTGGGATGTCACAGGTCCCAGTTTGTAATCCCTTACAGGAACCAGAGAAAGAGAAGGATCATTTGAGGGAATCCTAGGAATTACCCCAAATCAGGAAAATCCAAGAAATTACTCAAGCAAGACCTTTGCATCCTCTTCTCATGACTATATCTTTTCTCTGGAAAGAAGCTGGTCTCTGGACAGGAAACTACTTTTATCCTCCACCTCCTATTTACAAAACTGAGGAGCTTTACAAGTGACAAAACCTTTTACCATCATAGGTGCATCCCACTATTGCTTTTCCAAGCCTGAAAAGCTTGTGCCTGACCATCTGCAAGTCTGTACACATATAGACAAGGAGAATTTTTCTGAGAAAAGAAGGGAAAAGCCAGACTGAGTCCAACCCGAGCCAAATCCTTAGGATGACATGTATTTCCTATTAGAGAGGAGATCAAGCAAGCTTTATTATCTAGGAAGATCCAGGTCCCTCGATGCTGTGTGCAAGAGTTTCCACATCTGCGCAGAGCAATGAGACAGAGGCTAGAAGGATCCAGGGAGGATCCTCAGAGGAACTGGAAGACACGGAGTGAGTGTCCTCCTCCATCATGGTCTGCCCGCCTTCCATCTCAGGGGCACCGGAGTTTTGCCTCTCCCCAACAGCCTCACTGTGCAATTGCTGGTGCCAAACAGGTATCCACAAGTGCTTGTTCCCATGCAACAGAACTTTTTTTCATCCTGGCTTGACACAAACTGGAAAAAAAAGGGCTGTTGTTTGAGACAGAAGGGGAGAGTGTGCTCAGGGGGAGGTTTGTCACCCTGTGCAACTTCCGTGTGTAGAGAAGCCTTTGGACATGTGTCACCCTTCCCCTCCTTAAAGAGAGGCCAGCTGGGCTGCTTTAGCACACCAAGTAGAAGTAAATCTAAGACAGATGTAAAAGTGATATATGCTCAGACATCATGGCTCTGAGATGAGATTGGGACAGAGATACCAGCTTTTCTCCGAGCCCACAATTTCTGTAGGGCACTGATGATGGCACTGAATCCATATACTGGTGATTGGGCCGTAGAAGTATCCTCAAAATATTTTCACCCTTGCTCTTCCCCTTCTTTTCCCTCCTCAGATAAATTTAATCCCAACACCCTTTGGGAGACTCTGCTGATCTTGGGCACCTTTCAGCAATTTAAAAAGTGTTGAGCCATCATGTCTTCTGCACACTACAACTTCCTCCTTGTAGAGTGATGCCAATTGCTGGTGCAGTTTCCTAGTTCAGTTTCAGATCACAAAAGCAGGTACTTATTTCTTTGGAAATGCCATTAAAAAACTACCTTCATACCAAGCAAGCAAAGGTTGAAATCAGGTTAGACTGTGCATAATTTCATGCTTATGTTCCTAATTGTGTTTTTGCAGTGTTTCACATTACAGTTTTTCCTTGTCTCCTAAGCCTCCTTCACTTGATAAATATACTTGTATTATGAAACTGCCCACTTTCTACATTCTTTTTCACTTTCTTCTCTCACATCAAAGCCAATATAAATAAAGAATAAATAGTTGAGCTAACAAAACTGTTAAGAGAATACACTTTTCCCCCTGCAGCTGTAAAGATTTCCAATACCCTAGCAGAACTGTCTTAGATCAGTAATTGTTAATGGAATAAAACAGTGTCAAAAGGTAAACATGATTGTTTGATAAGTCAGGTTGACTGCGCCTTTCTGGACCATGTCTCTTGCTGTCTGCTTTTGTTTTGTTAAGATTAGCTGTTCTCAGTTCAAGGGAGTAGCCAGAAAATGAATTTTGTATACACAGCTCTGTTTGCAACTTCCAACCCCTGCACTTTTTCACTTCGGCACGGTGAGCATGTATCCTGCTTCAGAGCAGCTTTCACAATGCACCCTTGCTCAATCTCGAAATCAGTTATTGTGGGTGCAACACTGAGTGAACTTCAAAAGATGAGCCAGTGAAAGTCACGCAGCCAAAACATGTGAAAGGCAACAAAAGTTAGCAGCTCAGCAATTCCAGCAGGTTGAACAACAGTCTGACCTCTGTCATAAAGAAAACCAGGGAGGTGTCAGGCAATTTTTTATGCTGTTTTCTGTAATAGTTCTTGTGATACCTGTTTTCTCCCAGGAGGAGTTTGTGACCCTGACAGGGCTGAGGACTGTAATCCTGAGCCTGGTCCTCCTGGAGTTTATTTCTGAGCTCCAAATAATCTAGTTGGTCTCATTTTAAAGAGGGATTAGTGACAACCAAAATTTTGTGGCAGATGCCAGTGTCACAAAATGTTAATTCAGGTTGGGGAGGGACCCAGAGCAGAGTTTGCTTTTCCAGTGTTAAAAGGGATTGTTTATTCTGGAGGAAAGGGGGCTCAGGGGAGACCTTACCCCTTTCTACAACTGCCTGAAAGGATGTTGTATCAAGGTGGGGGGGGGTGAGAGGACAAGAGGAAATAGCCTCAAGCTGCACCATGGGAGGTTCAGGCTGGACATCAGGGAGAATTTCTTCACTGAAAGGGTTGCGAAGCATTGGAACAGGCTCAACACCTAGGAAGGGGTGGAGTCGCCACCCCTGGAAGTGTTCAAGAAGTGACTGGACATGGCACTTAGTGCTATGGATTATTTGATGTGGTGGTGTTTGGTCAAACATTGGACTCAATGATCTTGGAGGTGCTTTCCAACTTTTATAATTCTGTGAGTCTAAGGCAGATCAAATGAGATAACCTGAGAGGGTGGATTTTCTCCAAGTGGAATGAATGCTTTGCCAATGCAACACATTTTGCAGTCCAGCATATCACACCTCCAGTAGATACCTTGATGATGAGACAAATCTAGAGTAAAACACTGGGTACACCAACAGTTAATTGGAGCTAGCAGACTTCTGAATGTCTGAGTTTTGGCTCCAGGCACCAAAATTCCTGTTGTATCAAAGCCCTTTTTCAGATTTCCTGATTTTTCCACCTGTCTGATGCGGCTGGCGGATAAACACAACTTTTAGTGCTCAGCACCAATCAGGCTGCCATCATCACACAGCACTGTTGGATTGGAAGGTTGTTGGAGGGAAGTGACCAGGACCAGGTTGTGTGAGGGAAACACAGACACAGTACTGTATGTAAGGAGAAGTCAAGAAACAAACACACATCTCTTTGTTAAACAAATTCCCATCAAAGACACACTGGTAAGCATTCAGTGAATTCGTTCAGGATAAACAATATTCCTGATGCCCCAGGAAAACTCTGAAATAATGGGATATAGTTAAGCAGGGGCAACTGCAGAGGTCAGTTTGGAAAGTTTGCTGACTGTAAGATCTGTACTAGAATGTGGGCAGAGTTTGCATAAATCTAATCTCCTGTTGAATACCTCTGCATGAAGAGTTATATGGCACTGTTAGGGTTAGGAAACTCTCTGACTGCCTTCAACCCACATGGTTAAATGTTGGTTAAGTGCAAGTACTCCAAACTAAACACAGGCTCTGAATAGGGGCCTATGGGCTTGTGTTGTAATACTGTCTACAAAAATCCACGGTTCTGTTACTACACACAGAAATATCTGTTGCAGAAGTGGGATCTCTCACAAGGAAATCCTGAAAAAAAATGGAGACCATGCATTAAAGCACAATACATATGATGCTTCTGCAGTTTTAAAACATTTACCATATAAAAAAATCCCCTAAACAATACTGGAAAACAAATATTGAGAGAATTTCCAACCAACAATATTGGAGCTTGTCCACACAAAACTTGGTGGTCTCTGTGGCTAAATTCATTCACTTCATTAAGGTAGGTCTGCAAGTGAGCACATGGCATAGTTTACAGTTCTCTTTGACTGACAATTTCTACCTGCTGTCAGAAGTTTTCTGTGTTTATGAATACATGTCTGATGTAACCCTCCTATATAAAATGAAATCTGCGCTCGTTCTGTGGTTTGTAGGTTGTTTTTTAGGCACAATTCTTTAGCAGCTTTTGAAACAGCCGGAGGGAGTGGCTACATTTTAAAGGCATTTACTTCTCTGTCAAGGTCAGAAGTTTGTTCTCTGCTGCTTTCCTTTGATGGTGTGTCATGTTTGCAGGCCAGTCACACGTTTTCAAGAGCTACAGCATCCCTGTGTGGAGCAGAGACCAGGATGTGCAGGCAATTCTCAGCTTGTGCAACAGAAAGCTGATGGTTGCCCGGGTTGGGTCTTTTTGGTATTGTAGAAAGAAGCTGCTGTTGTGCTCTCTGAAGTCATGCCCAGCTGGGTGAATTCATGCCACCCCTCATTAGTGATGTTACTGTTACATTAGGCTAATTGTATTTTTGAAGCTCTGTAATTCTGAATTTTTTCTGAACAGGCCAATAAAAAAGTTAATTAAAAAAATGTTCTCTGAAGAGGGCAAGAGAGATGCTCTCTCAGGAGGTAGAGAGAGTTACAAAGGAAAAGCTTTGTATGGAGCCATCTAACTGATCTTAGGCATAAAGACTGCTTATTAATTAATTAATGCTTCTTTAGAGGATATGAGAGCACACGAGCAGGAACTGGGCTGTGGACAACAGGAGGTAGGAGATATGAGCAAGGAGTAGCAGAATTTCGCCCTTGGCTTGACCCTCCTCAGCAATCCCCTAATTAGGAACAATTAGGACTATGTACTCCCCCAGATTGCTTAGCAAGCAGATTTCGTAGGTTTCAAGGAGGTGATGACTTGAAGCTGTTGCAAGGTGTGGAAGGATGTCCAAAACAGACATCCCTGCAAAGGCAGGGAACACTGGGAGACTTCCACTTTCTTCTTGTAGATGGAGACTTTCGGGGGAGTCCAACCTTACTGCAGATTCTGCGCAAGAGCAGCCAAGTCTTTAAAGCCTATTTTTAGAAGGATATTCAGTCACACAAATAAGTTCTCTGATCTAGGTTTCAGTCTCTCCTGCTGTCTCAAAACTCCGTAAAATGAGTTTTTTCCACCCCATTTATCTCATCGCATCTATTTTGGCAACGATCTCTGGAGAGCAGGAATGGCCCTTCTATGCATGTAACTGACTACTGAAGTAAGCAATAATAACTCGATGGGAAAGTTAAGCAGTTACATAGAATACACTCTTTCCATTGTAAGACTTCTGAAACCTTTCCAAATTTTGATTTTTCGGTTGTTGTTGTTGTTTTTTTTTTGTGTTGAGAAATGCCCTTATTCCCACACGTTCATTTTTGTTCTTGGTCTGCAGCTCTGAGCGTGGCTATGAAGTTTGAATGGCTCTTGCTGGTCAGAGCCTATGGGGCTTCTGTCTTTCTGTCATTTCATGTGTCATGCAGACAACTGAAGCCCACAGCAATAAAAACTTCACAGTACAACAAACCCCCATGTGGCTGATGTATGCCACATGGTGTATTCTGTTTGTTACTGGTCATACTTGGAAATTATTCAGCTTCTTTTTGACACCCAGTCCCATTGTATAAAGCAACTTTTTCCTGTTTGGAACCCAGTACATTATTTGGGGAAAAATGAGGCATTTCTCTTATGTGAGGTAACAAATGTCATTGGAGAATATAATTAGATTTTGCAGAGACACTGTTCTTATCTGCATTCATGATTTTCCTCTCTTTTTTTCAGGCTTTGGACCCTTAATTTTTGTGACTGTATAGACATAACATAGATTTCACAGACTACTTTTAGGTGGAAGGGACCCACAAAGACCACTGAGTCCAGCTCTTAAAACGAATGGCCTTTATAGGGATCAAACCCACAACCTTGATGCTATTAGCTCTAACAAACTGAGCTAATCTCAGGGTGATAAAGTCAGCAAAACCAATCAAAATATTTGCCTTTCTATAAGGATATTTTAAATGTGTCAGTTAAAATCCAGTGACGTGAATGGTATTTTTTCATGACTCAAGGGACCATCACATACAGAAGTACTTACCATGTTTTTTGTACAAATGATCCTACACAGAATTACCTGTGCTGCTAACAAAGGAAATATATTTTAGAGTAAAATGTAGCTACTAGGTAATAGGTCTCAGGAAACAGGACCTAATATCTTCTCTTGTTGGATTTGCTTTTTTTTTAGTTTTGATAAAACCAGCAGTTTTACTGAGCTGAGTCCAAATGTGTTCTCAGCTGGGGAGAAAGAACTGATTGATGGCGGTAAATATTAAACTGTTCAAGGCCCCTGCTTCACAGCATATAAAACCAGTCACATCAGCTCATGTTTCACTTTTTATGTCTTTTCTCTGAAAAAAGACACAAAAAAAATCTGATAAGCGCAGCCTAAAGCTCCACCAAGCTGCCCGTAGAACCAGACTCCTCAGCATGCAGTTACTTATACATTTGTCACGAGAAAAAGACAATTTTAGATAACAGGGCTGTAAGGGGTCAGAATGCAAATTGGGTGTGAATTTGCTCTAGTGGTGTGAAGCACAGCTCCTACACCTTAAGGCAATGGGCGCTGACATCTAATTGCATTGTTCTACTTACGGCTTCTAGGGGACAAACTAGTCGCCAAAAATCATCAGGGGCTATTTGGCTTCAAGCCTTATTGACATGGACACATTTCTCACTTATTGGTGCAGACGCACACAGAAATGCTGGTTAAGAGCAAGACAGGCAGCTGAGGAGTTGCTGAGGATTGTAACTGAATCAAGGTTTAAATAACAATACTCCACATTTTTTGCAGCTACTGCAGCTTCATATTAATCTGGGTGCTCTCAGTTTTACCGAGAGGCAGTGGGGGTAGGGGCAGATCTCTGGCTCCGGTCTCAGCTGGGCAAGCTGGGCTCAGGAGATGGTGTGCCCTGACCATTAGATTACATGTCGGAAGTGTGTTTCTGAGGATGCATTCACAGAACCATGGAATCACTAGGGGTGGAGAGGACCTCTAAGATCATCGAGTCCAACCATTAACCCATTGTGTTCACCACTAAACCACGACACTTGTCCCCAAGTGTCGCATCCCTGCATCCCTGTGCTCTTTGCAAACCCTCACGAGCTAAGCTCCGAGGTACTTATTCCTCCTTACCTCCTCTGTCAACTCAGGTGTGTTTTGAATGCCAAGACAATAAAAGCTTCCCTATTATTGCAAAGAGCCCTCTGGGAGGGAGATTTTTCCCAGGCTGAAAGCAATCACACTGTTTGCCTGGTTTGTGCCAGCAATGTTTCTGTGCTTGTGCCTGGATGCCTGAGCAGCAAGTGATGCCAAAACAGTTTTGATCACTACACTTAAAAAGAACTCCAAAGGACAATACTTCTCCACTGAGAATAATGGCCAGACCTTGACAGCCATTACTCACAAAGCTCCTGGGCTCCAGCATACCCAGAAAGTGGCATTTTGCAATATTTCAGAGGTGTCTGGTTGCCCTTCAGTTATTAGAGTCATGGTGAATTTAAGAAACCACAAATAAAGATAAACTCACAGTGGCCTACCAAAATACTCACCAGCAGCATTCCAGCCAACAGGTTTCATGCACCATGTTTTGCCCAACTTTATGTGTCGTGGAAGCTACGGGAAGGACTCAGGCACTGCTGTGTTAAACTGCTCTTAGATGGGAACAGTCCGGTGTTTGGCTTCTCAGCCATGGCTCAGTAGTCCTGGAAGGCAAGTGGAGGTGTGTGCAGCACTTCCCTTGTTGACAGGGACATTTGTAACTTGAGAGATGGAGATTAAGGTGACAAGACTCAAACACAGAGCAATGACAAGATGAAGTTCTGCAGCACTTGCTGGTTGAGCTGTTATGAATTACAGGGTAGAAAGGTGCTCTCAATAGCTGCAAATTGACAGTTTGCTAGACAAAGTGATGCTGGGATGTCACATATGTCTGATAAAAAGCACTATACTTTGTCATTTCCCCTTTAGAAGACTGATAAGGCCTCATGACTTATTGTAACATATTGCTGGAATTACCATAATATTATCCACACACCAGGATGCAGTTGTGAAAGGCACAGTTCAAGATCTATAACACAAGAGCTGTTCTTATTCTCAAATGATTCATGCTAGAAATGTGAGGCTGACACAGATGGAAGAGAAAGGGCAAGGACAATATCTCAGATCAGGAATGATGTCTGCTTTCCAGTAGCTCAACTGCAAAGACAGGATATGGCAGCTCCATGAATGTTTGTGGATCCCATCTCCCAAGCAGGACTTCCCAGGGGAGGACTGTGGGACAGTAATGGACCTCTTGGAAAAGTGTTGGCAGAGGTACTAGAAAATGCAGTCAAGCCTGGAAGCTGACAAAAAAGTTTAATGCCCTTTAGGTTGTAGCATCCTGACTCGAAATGGGGCATCTATTAGCAAAAGGATGCAGGTAATCACTGGCAACTGCCACCAGTTTGAGCTGTAACCACTATTTCCCCTCAGCACTAAATGAGAATTAGCCCTTTTTACTGTGGGTTTTTTTGGTGCATTTGTTTTGCTTTGTTTGTTGTGTTGTTTTGTTTTGGTGTGGGGGGTTGTCTGTTTTTTGTTTGTTTGTTTGTTTGTTTGTTTGTTTTGTGTGTGTGTGTCTTGTTTTGTTCTGTTTTAATTCAGCCCAAAATTACTTGATCATACTGGAGCCAGAATGAAACACAGTCAGTCAGGTGTTCGAGCTACCATGGTAATCCATTAAAGACTTCTTTTCCTGCTCCTCCAAAAACACAGCTCTGATGCAGTGATCAAGAAAAACTGTGTGCTCCCGACCTAAAAGCTTTGCTAATTATCCCTCTATAAAGAGAAAAGCATATTACAAAGGCCACTACCCTGGCTCATGTACCTTATTCATAAACAGTGTTGCTTAGAAATAGCAATGCTCAGTTTCAGAAAACATAGGAAGGAACAGAAAACAACTGCTGTTTGTAAAGATGGAAAGTATGGCACAGTCCATGGTCATATCTGTCTGGGAGCATGAGAATAGAGCACAATGTAATTCCTGCAGATTGATGCTGAAGGGACTCACACCTGTTTGCTCCCTACATGAGCACAAACCTGTTTCTGTTTGTCCTGGATAATGAGAGAAAAACAATTTTATCTGGAACACCAGAGAACTGTAATGGCATTCAGACATTTCTTCCCAGGCTTATAGGGTAGATATTAACAGAATTTTGAACAGAATAAACAGGCTTGTGACATCTCCCTTTCTGGAACAGGTTGCATGTCAGGCATACAGAGAAATTTCACAGTGGCTTGTTCTTCCCTCAATTTCTAGGATCCCATGATTTCAGTAGTCATTTGAGTTTTGTAACGTCGACTGAACTAGGCAACTGTTTTGAAAGTTTCCAATACAAAAATCACTTATGATTACAAAAGGACTGAGAGCTAGGAGAGAATTGCATCATCAGGGTTTGGCATGGAACCATGGCACTGAGTCCTTACCGAAAAGCCATGTTCTCCCAGCCAGCCTTAAGTGGCTTGTACTCATACCCAAATTCCTGCTGACACCTTGGGCCAGAGCCTTCCCTGCTGCGTGATCACAGCAATACAGTGGAGAGCTGGATTCTCTGACACAGTGGAGTCAAAGCACCCATGCCTTGGGGTGTACATCAAGTGCCAGCCAGCAGTGTAGGAAAGAAAATTCTTCCATTCATTAACTATTCCTCAACTGTCCAGTGCAGTGTTTCTTTTCCTTTCTCCAAAGGCCCAGTGAAATGCAGGCTGTGGGAAAGGAGAGTTGATAGGGCTGGCACAACAGGGCACCTCTTGGGTGCTTCTACCATGTTGCTCAAAAAACCTTTCAGAGCATGGAGATGATTTGGGCACACAGAAAGGGTTCAGATGACTCACAAACCCTTTAAAAAAATTTGGTAACCCACATGTGTTCCTATTTGTAAAAGACACAAAGTGCCAGCAAATAAACACCCCAAAATATAAAACACAGAGAAAATAAGTTCTTTTGCTCATGAGTGAGGTGGCACAGGTCAAGCTGGAGCTTTGCAGGTGATCATTATGGCAGTGCTGCACTGACGGTGAACTCTGAGAATCTTGTTTTGTTTATCAGAATTTTCAGAGCAGCTCATGGACCACCTGTCAAAGCAGCATCTCCAGTGTATTTCTTCTACCTGCAGATTCTGACCAGCTCAATCTTCAGCAGGTTTTCTTCTATAACAGACAAACCTTAAGCATAGATGCCTCTTGGTCAGTCACCTTGAGCAAAAATACCGATTGTTGCCTTTGATTTTGAATTTCATTCCCATTTTCAATGCAAGCTGCACACATACTAAGGACAAGTTCCTTTTTCCACCTTTTTTCCAGGAGACAGAGTAAAATGTATTTTCTCTCCCCATGCCCTCATCCATTTCCCTCATTTTCTCTTGCTTCACCAGCTAATGGGTTTTTTTAACGGCTTCACTGTGTTATAAACTCAACTGTTAAGGTGGTTTGGAGCCTGTAATCTTTTGTAACACACAACCTCAGCTTTGTAAGGAAAAGACCTCATTGCATTTCTTCAGGCAGTGTCCCTCTCTTGCCTGCCTGGCTGACATCTTCCAGTGGCAGATCTGACATACATGGCCTCAGGGCAGCCAAACCCTAGTCTTAAACATGTGATTGATAAATAAATCCTGCTCTCTCATACTTCCCTGTGTCACTGGTGAATCCGTGCTGTGTGGTCCCACAGAGGTGTTTGCTGTCTGAGTGAGGGTTTGGTGCAGCCTCACCTCTGCCAGAGGCAGGCATCCGAGTGCTCAAGTCACGTTTGTTTTCCCAGAAGTCCTTTGAAATAGCGCTATTCCCAACATGGCTGGTGCCAGTGGGTGCCTTTACACACACAAAAGCTTTTTCCTGGTCTAGGCAGGACCTACTTTAAAACTGAGCAGGTTTCCAACTTTCTCTCTTGAGATGGAGGTGAGCTCCAGTTTGCTAGCTGGCTGAGAGCAGATGTATACAATGGTGTGCCCTACTTTTTGAATGCAGCTTTTAAGTGAGCAAATAAGGAATTTTATTTACTGTGCCTAGTCAGTGCTCCATCTATTTGTGATTTAGACTCTCACTCAGAAAGAATCCCATCAAGGCATCCGAGTCCCTGAAAAGGGACATAGGCGGGGGCCACTTAACTGTTCATATAGAAGAACCCAGCTCATGCAAGTGCAAATTGAGGGGTTGCTTTCCAAGTGCTCGGCACCCTCAGCTTTTACTAACATTTCAGAAGAGATCTGCACCCCTTATTAGGCCAGTTCTTTTGCTGCTTAGATAAGAACTGAGCAGGTCTGAAGATTGGATCTTTAACAACAGTGAAAAAATACCATGTTTCAGGGGTTGCACATTGTAGGCATCACAGTCGTCTCATGCTTGCCAGACTGTAAGTAATCATGCCAGCAGCTAGCAGGCTGTCAGTTACTAGAGTAAGCTGCAAATCCATCAGGAATTGTTTATATTTCACAAGGGGATGTATAAAGAGAAGATTCATTTCATATCCCTTAAAAAAGTGTGCGTGTGGCAGAGGGTCAAGATAATTTTAGAGACAGATTTCTCAACAGGGTCCTTCTGAAGGTAGTCCTGTTGGGGTTAAGAGCCCCTTGCCTTGGCATGGTTCCTGCTTGCGTGGCTGGACCCTTTCCCTGCAGAGGAGGACTCTTTCCCTGGG
Source organism: Pseudotriccus pelzelni (assembly GCA_035584735.1). Taxonomy (NCBI): domain Eukaryota; kingdom Metazoa; phylum Chordata; class Aves; order Passeriformes; family Tyrannidae; genus Pseudotriccus; species Pseudotriccus pelzelni. The sequence goes on from JAWMRA010000130.1 coordinate 65,627,064, forward strand.
CTGAACCTCGCAGTGGGTGCTCCCAGCTCTGCTCCAGTTACAAAAACCTACATCCCAGCACCAGGGACATTGCTAAAGCCTTATCTTCATCCCTCTGACATTTATGTGGTTCTGCTGTGCTTCTGGAAAACATGATTCCTTTCCCATAGCCCAAAATATAAGCTGGGGATACAGGTCCCATAAATATTAATACAAACAGGGTATGCCAGGGCCAGATCATATCCTTATCCAGCACTGTTTTCACTGGACCTGATACATGGGCATTAGTCTGTGTCATAAATTCAGACCCAAACTCACTTCCAAAGCATTCTCAAGGGGAGGGAAAGGGTTCCACAGGATGTCTGGTGTTCATGATCTGCTCTGGGTCCCTCTCATTAGGCAGGTGTGGACGTGCACATCTGCACATCTGTGTCTAGACACACCCAGCAAATACACAGTGGGTGAGCATTTCAGAGACCAAGGAATCAAAATGATGATTTTTTTTTCATTCCTTCCATGGTCAAGGTTACTGACAATGATTCAGACAACTCATCCATCAGTTCTTTGCTTCTGTGTGGTGAGCTTAAAAAGTGCAATGAAGTACAATATAGCTTGACCAAAGTGCAAAAACTTCCAGATCGGTAGGTGATGATGTTTGCATACTTCTTTTGTCTCTCTAGGGTGAGGGAGAAAAGGTATTTTGGGGGAAAAAAAAATAAAAAAGCAGACAGTAAGATTCATATGACCTGTTGTAGAGAAATTATTGAGATTTTGGTTAGAGCTGCTGTTATCATCGCATGCTGTCTCACTGAGAGTGTTAAATCCATGGAGCTGGAGGGGCTGCTGAGAGACTGGACATCAGTTTATTTTCTGTACCCTCTAGGAAAGTGAACTTGTTGATGTTTACTTCCCCAGGATGTAACTGAGCAAACAAAGAGGAACTGGAAACATTTTTAAACTTCTTAAAATCGTGCAGAGAAGTGTTTTTCACTGCACTCGGGCACCACACAATACTTGAGGTGGATTAATCATTTTTGAATGAATAAAGGGTTTTCATGCAAGTTGGCATTTTCAACAGAGCACAGAGATTCTGTACTGATTCCTCCTTCCATTAAGGATCTAGTTTTCAGGAAAGGAAAGGAAGGAGGGAAAGAAAATCAACACACCCATAAGCAAAATGTTTTAGCTCAACCTTGATGCTGCAGCTGTGAGCAGCAATGTTTTGCCCCAAGTTGCTGTCAGGTTACCCCTGGAAGTTGTGGTTCAGGTGTTTCAGACCACCTTCCTTCACCTTGATCCAGACTGCCACTCTTCCTGCACAATTCAGCATCCAGCCCTCCCCCTGCCCAGATCCATCCTGCTCCTAACAGCATTTCGTAACCCTTTTTCTGAGCCTCAGTCCCAGCTCTGATTTACACTGTGGTTGCTCCGCTCTGGGCTTGCAGAGGGCAACACAAAGCAGAGCAGTCAGTGGGAGAGGGAGCTGGCAGGCAAAATCAGGCCAATAAGTGAGGCTGGAGCAACCCCCACTCGCTCAAGTTGGTTGTGCTACGCAAACACCAACTGCCTGCCCTCGGGGCTCCCCTCTACAAGGGCAGGCTCATGGGAGTCCATGAGGCCGGCTCCTTTGATCCCAATTTCTCAGCAGCTGTGCAAGTCATGGCCTTTACAGTGGCTTGCTGCTGACTCACGGTGAATCACGGCACACTGGTTCTACAAAGCCACCTTGGAGGGCAGAAATTATGTTTGTGCTCACTTTAAGACCTTGTTATGCCCTGGGAGCACTGTGAAAGAGGCTTTTGCACAATCTGGAGTCAGGCTCATTATATTTGCGTCCTACCATAATATAAATCAGGATTATTTGAGAATAGCCGTTATTTAGAAGAAATTACAATAAATTAAGGTACCAAATTTCTAATTAAGGGCTAGCAAGCTACTTAATTAATCTTATATCTAATTAGCCAACAATAAATTACCCAAGCAGGACTATAAATCTATTCAGTGAGCTACAACAACTGCATGCATAAAGACCTGTCCTGTACTGCTGGGAGCTCTTGATGTCATTCAGCCGACCTTTGTTTCCCTGGCTGCCCCAATGCCCCACCTCTGGGGCTTCTGTCTGGTTGAAAGCTCCTTTGGGCAGAGAACATGTCTTTGAAGTGGCTTGGATAGTCCTAGCTCAATGTTTGGGGCCTTCATGAAAGTAATTAATTTTACTGAAATTCAGCTCAGGATGAATTGTACTTAACCCCATTGTCGGTCTCAGTGAGCAGCTTTTAAGTGCCTTTTTTTTACGTGGTAGTTACTACTGTTGTTGCCCAGAGAGGTTGCCCCCATCCATGGAGGTGTTCAAGGCCAGGCTGGATAGGATTCTGAGTAAACTGGTCTAGTGGTAGGTGTCTCTGCCCATGGCAAGGGGATTGGAATGAGATGATCTTGAAGGTCTCTTCCAACCCAAACTGTTCTAATGCCTTGTGCTAAAGAGATGTGCAAGTGGCAAGAACAACTGTCTACCGGTATATAGGCAGGTTGCACTCAGAAAACCATTACAGAGCTGGTTTTTAACATGTTGATGTCTTTTTGATTTTAATTACAGGCTCCACAGAATGCTACATAAGGTGAATTGCAAGTTCTGAAAAGTTTGTGGTGTTTTTTTGAGGCAAGCTCTGCAGGGCTACGCTCAGCGGGCAGGCAAGACCAGGCAACACAGCTAAACGTCACAGAGGTACAGTTTTTTCAAGTAGCTCCTAAAGCTTATTTTCACAGGATCTGCCAATACAAACAGGGATTTGTGACTACAGTTGAGTTAAGGAGCATAAAAAGTACATGATGTCTCTATGAAAATTACAGCGTCTTAGCTGTGGTTGGCTTAAGGGTCGGCTTTATTCAAAATGCTGTACCACAGCCAAGCCGTGTCCTGAGGCTCTATGTTAAAACACACAGAGCAAACAATGAGAGGAGATAAAGCCTGTCCCAAGAACTGCATGCATGACCACAAACGTGTTTTATAGCAGCTCAGGCATGGGACTTTCATTAACCTACTAAATGCTGCAGGGTACATGTGGCCCCATAAGGAGCTCACACACCCACTTTGGTGAAGTCCTGGCTCTGGGAAAGACAACAGGAGGCTTGGCACTGGCTTCCACAAAGCCCATCTTGTCCATTACTGCATCCCTCTTCTGATGACTGTGGGACAATGTCTTGGCCAGTGTAAAAGCTTCCCTACATTTATTGGGCTGCAATGATTGATACCAGTTGAGAACATGGTCTGTTGAACACCATCTTCTCTGTCAAAAACACATATGTGCACTAGCAAAACTCAAGGGTAGGGGAATTAAAGCCTCCTCAAACAGGACCTGCAGAAACCAGTAAATGATGTGGTTTGTTAGGCAGATCTAGAAAAATGCTAGACAAAGGGAGTTGGCCCACCCCCTGACCATCCAAGAGAAGATTTAGTAAGTACATCACCAGGCCAATCTCTTGGGTGCTCTTAATGGATGCATCTCCACTAACTTCAGTTGTCACAGAATCATAAAATCATTTAGGTTGGAAAAGACCTTTAAGACCACCGAGTCCAATCTCTAAGTCCCTGGCAAAGAACAGTGGTCCTTACATCAAAAGCACTGGAGGGCATTATCCATCTCACAATTTGCAAAGGTGTTTGCGACTCTTTATTTACAATGCTTCCCTATCATGCAATTCATGCGGAAACAGAGCTTTGCCAAAGCCCAGCAAATCTCTGCACCAAAGTAAGTTTGCACAAGAGTAGTATAATACAGAGCAAACAAAGCATGGCATGAGGCCATGGAGCTGAATGTTTCCAAAAAAGGTGTCTTTCTGGGGAGACATGGGATAAGATGATTTGAAAGAAGACATAAAACCAAAGCAGAATGAGGAAGAAGAGCCAAAATTCTGCACTGATCTAGTCCCATTATTTCAAGAAGACATTTGGACACGTTGTCAAGTTTGAAGATGATGAAATTAAAAATAGCCCAGGTTCTTCATCTTGCTCAGAAGGTATTTTGTGTTGTCTGTCTTTAAGCTGCTCTTAAGCAAAACCTACGTCTTGCACAATGACTTGACTTCAGGGAAGACCTTTGAGAACAACATGAAACATCATGAAACGAGCCAGGGCATGAGCATATGGAGCACCTGCATGTGGCTCAGAGGAGAGCTAGTCACAATAGAGAGGTCAGGAAGAAACTGCAAAAGGGAACCAAGAAGGAGCAAAAAGCCACAGAGCTTCCAAATAGAGGAAAACTTAAAAAAAAGGGAGTATATTTTAGGCAGAAGGAAGAGTGAATGGAACCCAGCAGAGATCTGTATTGCTACTGTCCTCTTCTTGGTCCTCCTTTGGTAGCTGTCCTTAGGGATAGGAATCATCATAAAGCTTCTGATGTGTTCTCAAGACTAAATTAAAAGAAAAATACATTCTTCCAGCAGCTCTCCTTACCTGTTGAATTAATTTCAGATTCCACCAACTGTCACCAAAAATATGAAGTTCACCACTCTGGCATCCAGCCGATAAGCAAAGACTTCTTGAGGTCATCAGCCCTTCAGAGGTTGTGAGAACATCCTTTTTCCAAAATAGCCATATCACATCTTTGCCTGTTCTTAAAATCATATTTGAATCAGTCATTTCGGAAATTCTTCGGATGCTTGGTTATGCTTTGTTTACTCTCAAACTGGAATCAAAAACAATGAAATACAACTGGAATTCTACATGAGACAAAAACACAGGGACTAGACTGCCCCATTCATGATTTTGAACCCAATTTGGCAGATTCAAGGCATTCAGATAGAACTCCAGGAAAAAAAGATCTAATATGAAACTAAAGCTACAATGAATTCAGTGCTGAACGTCTTCTCAGCCTCATGGGCCCAGCACTACAGCCCTGGGTTTCTGTTCTTAGGGTCAACCCTAATTCCTCCCCTTCAGAGTCAACCCATTCCCATTCTGGCTCACCATTTAAGCACTTCAACCTTCTTTGGGAATATCACACTTTTTCCAGGGGCATCCACTGCTTGTGGAGAGATTTTTGAATAGTTAAAGGACTGTAACAAATGGAAACCTATATGTTCTGTTACTCTTTTAGGAGAAACAATCTATTTGCTTCCTTAAGAAAACAAATGCTGACATATCACTTCATTTATCCAGAGTTTGGAACGCTGAAATCTGCTGTAACCAATTTTTTTGCCCACTTTCAGAAATATTTTGCAATACATACACCTACTCATTAGATTTTAAAAAAATTTGCCAAACTCACCCACTCACTGGATCAAAAAAAAAAAAAAAAAGGTTCGCTTCAGTCCAAACCCACAACATGATAACAGGCTTTTAAACAAATAAGCACATTTCTTAAAAAGAATCCATATCTGTTAAATCACTTGATCACTTGTACAGCAGTGCGGTAAATCAGCCCACAGCCTAAGTGATACTTGATAGAATAGAGTTGCTGGATATAAAAGCTTAAATTTCTCATATGCAGCCAGCACTAATGTTTGCAAAGCCAAGATCTGCCGTTTAACGTTTTGAGTGTGCTCTCTGGTTCGACTTCCTTGCTGTTGCAAGCACCTCATGTCAGCATTCCTTGGAGTCTGCATAATGTACATATACACTGATCTTTAACCTCTATGTCATCACCCAGACCAAAATCAATAGAGGGATATGACACTGGAGGGACCATTTGCCCGTAGTAGTTCAAACAGACAGATGGGCTGTTGTACCGAGCGTGGGGCCAAGGAAATTTGGAGTCAGTGGAGGGGTTTTTGTTTTTTTGGAGCGTGAAATGAAGCTTTCAGAAACTGGATGCACAGAAGGAGGTGAGTTCAGCTTCAATGTCAGCAAAACCACTGCAGGTACTGTAGTCTTTGCACCTTGAGGCATGGTGAGAAGGTTGCCTGGCTTTGGGCTTTGTTGTTTTCTGTCTTTTTATTGTATGAATTCCCCCAAGATCCACACAAATATCACTTTATCTCTTGGGCTAAACTAGGTCATGAATAATAAAAGGAAACAGCAGTTACCCTCCACAGTGCCTGTAAAATTCCCTGTCCTTATCCTAAGGGACTGCGACCATTTTTTTCACAGCTTTTCCCCCTGTGGGGGGTGAAATGCGGTTGGACATTTGGATCCTGGCAGCTGCTCACTTGCTGGCCTTGCAGACCAGGATGAGGCAGTGATGTACGGGATGAACTCAGATGGTAGGTGGGCAGAGGTGATATAAAATTGGACTCCCAATGACACAGCGGCACATGAGGTCATTTTTCAGCATTGGGCTGCAGAAGGCACCCGTTTGCCAAAATTCAGATCTTTGTGGTCCTCAAGCATCACAAGAGGTACAAAGGATAAAGGTGGGACACCCAGTGTTGGGGTGAGCAGAGGTGCCAGGCAGGACTGGCAGAGTCTCCACAATGCCAACCCTGGGGAAGGGAGACTTCACTTTTATTTTTGCCTGGCCAGTGCTGCAAAATATTGTACTTTTCTGTTATTATCCCATCTCCAGATTTCTGCTGGGTCTGAGCTCCAGGTTTGTTGCAGTCCCCTCCTCTTATGGGGGGTATAGAGACTCCACAAAGCAGCCTAGTGCATTACTGCTTGGAACACTTCACAGTTGGAGCACTACTGCCATTTATTTCCCCCTCTCTCTTATTTCTTCTTTCATGCCCATGGTAGTCCATGACTGAAAATCAGGCAAACACGTTCAACTGTAAAAATAAAAATATTTTTAGTTCACATTTTTCCAAATGCCTTTTTTTCCCCCCCAAAGCAGTGTATAACTCTTTATAATACAGTCTAGTTAATATTTCCCTTTCATTCTATACTAGCACAACACCTCAGAAAGATGGGATGAAAAACGCAGGCTGTGCTTTAGGAATAGACCACTATTCCCAGGCAAACTGATCTTAACAAAAATATTGTAATGAAATCAATATGTATTATTACACATAATGAAGCAAAATGTATATTTTTACATATTAACTCTATTTGCTTTTACTCTTTACATATAGTCATAAAAATATTTATTTTTGTGCTTAGAATAACAAAATGAAAGCTCAATGTTCAGGCTATATCTGGCTGGCACTTATTATTTCCATATGTTAGGGCAACAACCAGATTGCTCTGCCAGTTAATTCTGTGACTCTTTCTCCACCTTTACATCTGATCTAGCAAAGATTATTTTCTTTGCAGCTATTATTGCAGAGAGGTGACCGATTGCCACCGGGCAGAGAGTTAAAAATGAAAGGATCAATTAAGTTTATTCTTCTTGTGAGAAAATATGCACATTTTCTCAGAACACTAAATTCCATCTGAGGAACAGAGAAGAGGAATTAAGATGCTTTCAATATTTTAAACACGTCTCCCTGTATGCTGTGCTTGGATTTTTACTCTGGTGAGAAGTCCCACTCCTAGCTCTGCTCACTGAAAGGGATGGCAAAATGTCCTGTTGACTTGAACGAAGCAGGGATTGAAGACAACAGGACAGCCCTGGAAGATGAACCTGATCTAGATGAAGATGCCTCTGCCCATGGCAGAGGGGTTGGACTAATGACCATAAGAAGTCCCTTCCAACTCTGTGATGCTATGAAATTGATAAGATCAAGCTTTTTATCCCTGATATGTCTGAAACATTTGATAGGTATGTGTACAAAGTGGTCTTGCAAAGCTTTTAGAGGTGCACCATCACCACCACCACCCTCAAGAAGTTCAGCTGGAGCCAG
>JAWMRA010000130.1:65634771-65757916 GCA_035584735.1 Pseudotriccus pelzelni
CAGAGAGAAGGTTCTGCAGAGCAGTTTAAGGGAGGAGGAACATCTAGTCAGTCATGTTTGGCTATAAGGAGCACACTTCTGCTGCTGAGGCACAGCATATCACACGGGGTCTTTGAGTGTCTGCAGCCTGTCAGGAACCTACAACTGATACACTATCCATAAAAATTAGCAAATGAGGGAATAGGTGTCCATCAGCCCTCCTGGTACAGCAGACTATAGGTAATAGAAGATGCAGAAATATATCTGTAGCTCAGTCACAGTCCCGTTCCTGGCTGGATCAGTTAGTTTGCATTGAGCTCCATGACCCTCAGCTTGGATGCTTACCATGCCTTGTACTGCCAGGGCACAGCCAGACCAAGACCTGAGCAGTATTTAAGTCTGAAACCTTTATTTCTCTTCTTGAGACCCCTGGTATGTCCCTGCTGCAGCTCCGGGACCGTTTCTCAGTTTCCACGACCAGGAGCACCAACACTTGCCTTACTGCCTGGTGGGATGAGACGTGGCCATGCACCAGTGCTCACCACTGTGGGCTCTCCACGGGGCTGGAAGGAGTCCTGATGTACACTGGCCAGATCCCTGAGGTAGCATTGGAGGGTCGGGGCTGTGGGACATGTGGCTACGGAATTTGTGGCTACAGGATCATACCTTTCCCTCAACCAAGCCCTCATCCCAGGAAGTTTGTTGGAGCGCTGGGGCAGGAAAATCAACAGTGTCAATGTTTTGTATATATGATTATAGACCAAGGGGAAACCCCAAGGGCAGATTTCCCAAACCTCCATGTACTCTCTCAACACGGCCAGGTATGGGACATTCACTCAGACTCAGAGATTCTTGAGGGTCCCTTCCAACTCAGAATATTCTGTGGCTGACACTCAAAGTGTTGCCAACACTGTAATCAGGTGGGCAGGAGCAGAGCATTGCAGCTCAGCTGTGATTCAGGTATCAACTGCAAGCAGAAATTGCCTCTTTTTCAGCAGTACCTCTACAACACAAGTCCTGAGGACATATAGAGCGAGTTGGAGTCAGCAGGCGAGAAAAAGACATACTAAGGAGGGAGTTCATGGGAAACAGAGTAAGAAAAATGCTTCCCTTGGAAAGGTGTTGTAACAAAGATAAAATGCTTCAGATGTCAACAGGATATCACAGGATCCCAGCAAAACCTCACAGCTTCTCTGCTGCAGAACTGTTCATTCACAAAATGGTTTTTTTTCCTCATTTTCAGGTTGTTACAGACAGTTTCAGTACTGCTAGAGCTCCACTGACCAGCAGTGTGAGACTTTTCAGAGCTGCAGTTACTCAGGCAGAATCAGACATTTCAACATAAAGGCACCTTCTGTACATATTTCCTTTTCTTTCCCTGACAGAGTAACCGGAGCAGTATAAGCAACTTTATATTGACATAATTCATCCCCACTGGGGGTGTTATATCATGTTAGAGAGATTTAGATGGTTAAAGTGATAAAACTCATGAATAGAGAAGCTAGTAGGATCATGAATTAGTTTTTTTACTCCTTGCACTCTACATGACTCACAGTAACTCAAACTTGTAAGAATAACAGTGTATAAATTGGCCAGCGCTAGGCCCCTTTGCCAAGACAGATCAGTTTTTAACTACCTGCATGCTCAAACCTTCCACAGCCACAGAAATCTTGTACAAGGATAGCAGGTTTGCTTCTAGCATATTATCTAATGAAAGCACCGCATATATGACAAACTTTCCAAAGGAAACCAGCGATTCTGGATTCTTTTATACCTAAATGCCAGTCCTGGGAAAACTTATATCTTAAATGAGAACTGCTCTTTGTGAGGAAAATAATGATAAGGATGCAATCTCTGAAAGATACAGATTGTTCTGCAGAGAGCTGTTTTCTTATCTTCAGAACATTCTTGGGGAAGAGAAAAGAGTCAAAAAAAAGTGCTGAGGAAGAAGGAAAGAGATCTAACCACCAATAGGGAATGATGAACAGAAAGGGTGAGAAAGGACAGTCTTGGAAAGGGGCTAGAAAGAAAAAGACAACAAAGGAGGGGAAAGACTGAAGAAGGCAAGGGGGAGGGGATGGGGAGAGAAGAATGTGTGAAACAAAGGTGAAAGAAAGGGAAGAAGAAATGAAAGTGAGAAGGGAAGAAAAGCCACGGTCGAGGGCTGAGATGAGTATGTTCAGTTCTTATTTTATTTATGCATTTATATTCCAGTCAGCGTTTAGTAGGTGTCTCTGAAGGCTGTGATTTATTATAATTTTTCCTTTTCAGTCCTGCAGAGGAAGGGGCAAAGGCCAGGAAGGGGCTGGATTCTTCGCCTAGGGCACGGCTGCTCCTTAGGCTGGCCCTGAATTCAGAGAAGTGCTAATGCTCCCTGGAGCTGGAATGCAATTAATTTTCTATGGCACAATGTTCCAGAAAGAGCATATTTGGGGAGGCTCAGGTTTGTGATTCTAGGCTACCCTTAGCCTATCTGTGCAAATTGGAGCTGTGACACCAGCTCTCCACACTGGGTTATTATTTTACACATCTGGGATTTTTGACCTGAAAATGTTTGTTTGCGTGACATTTCTGTAAGTGAAGAGGGCGAGCATCTCGTTTTACCCACGTAAGTGCTCCGTTTGGCAGCCTGACCAGAGTTCACTCGAGTCAGCAGCAAAATCTTCTCTGACTTGTCTCTGACTGCCTTTCATTTATTTATTTATTTTAAATTAAACTTTGCAAAAGTCAAATTTGGGGATCTTTTCTTTTTTCAACAAGCACTGAGAAGGGACACTGGATGATTTAGAATAATCAGTTTAAGACCACATGTGACACGTCGCTGTAGCAGCATACTTTTTCCATGACAGCTTGTTGTGTGTCACAGGGACATTTGTCACTGATCACTCAATTATCCGCAAATTACAACTTAACTTCATTTACACCATTTCCTAGTAAAAGTCAGGGCAGGCTCCTGAAGCCAATAGGCCCCATCTCCTGACGTAGGATTGTAATCAGCAGATTGTTGATAGCCAGGAATTTAACCACACTTCTAAATATTTTCGCATTAAAAGACTTTGCTCCCATCTTGCAGTAATGCCAATGTTTTTTGACTGCTACACAATTCAGAAAGCTTCAGAATTTTCTAATTAAAAAACCTATTTTTTTTTCATCTATAGTCAGAACACTCTGAGGGAAACCTTTTTTTTAAAAAAAGAAAACGCTAAATTTTGTTCCCTGCCTCTCTTAAGCTCTCTCCCTAAGGCTGGAAATCTGGTCTTTGCACACATTTACCACCTGAGATGCCAGTGCACCTATTCCCCAGCTGCTGGAGGATTGCATGGGGGCATGGGAGCATGAAGGTTGTCACAAGTAGCACAGAAATTATACCTCACTTATGTGTGGTGGCACTTGAAGGAAATTTAGGGTTATGAGACTCACAGGTGGGTTTGGGTTTTGCTTTGTGCTCTGGTTAGAGCTTGCTTTGAGGTTCCTGGAAACCCCAGGAAAGACAGGTTGATATTTCCAGAGCTTTTCTGCATCTTCTTTGACCTCCTCATGTTATAAATGAAATAAAACAGCTCAGACTTTAAATGTATGGAAAAGTACAGGCATATATCTTCTGCCCAGGGCAAGAATGTAAGTAAAGATTTTAATGAGGCTACTTTTATTGAGGGTAATGCCTCTTAAGGAGCAATGCCCTTATTTTGGGAGCCTGGTCCAAAACCTTTCCAAAGCAGTAACTAAGCTGTTTACCTCTCAACACCTATACCACCTTTTGCTGACTCAACTGGAAAAAGAAGAAATGATTGACCATGGCAGGACTCAGTCCATTCCAACATCCATTGTTCAATAAATAATTGAAAATGGTGGTACCAGGGAAGTATGACTTCATGATGTTTGAATAAGCTACCCTGTGCAAGGCTGATGGAAAGAAGATAAAATACGCTGAATACTGTATATTTAGACCATTGTTCAGTAGGTAAAATAGTATTTCCTTGTGAGTCACTGGCTTTGCTTGTGGATCAATACCACGGTACAGAGGCAACAACTTTGCACGTAGTGCAGCTTCCCCTTGGTTGACTCCTCAGGAGAGAGGATTTGAATAATCTCTTTGCTGGCACAAGCACGCTGGTAAAAGCAGAAGCTCCCAAACTGCACTCCCTGATTAACTGGTGATGCAAACACTGCTTTGGGGAAGGTGCTGCAGAGGCCGGGGGTTTAGTCTGGGGAAGGAGCTGTTTCCAGGGAGGATGGTGAGAGCATCCTCATCTAGGAAGCTGAAGGGTCCCTGTTATCTGCTTAGTGATTCAGGAGCACGCCTGGTGCTCCTTCTGCCATAAGTGTTACCCTGGCACATGCAGGGCTGAAGCCACAGGTCTGGACTGTTTTCCTCTGTTGTCTCCACTGGAGCTGTTTTAAATGGGAAACAGAAGATACTGTCCCACAAATCCAAATTGTGTGAGGCTTTGCAACTTGGGAAGTCCAGCCTCGACCCTGCCTTCCACCATTGCACTGCAAGAAGGCGAGAAGGCCAGGTGTTGGATGGGGATGCCTTCCTATCTTCTCCTAAAAAGTGTACTGCAGCTGCCAAGGGTGCAAAACTCTTTACACAGCTGCTGGACCCACAGGACTGAGGCCAAAAGGTGGTGAGGGCTGGTGAGCCAGCCTTGGCCGTGAGTGTTCTCCCTATGGAGGAAGAGCTTTTTCACACTGGCATGTGGATCAAGCTATGTGGTATTCTAGCTCAGGGAAGGTGGTAGGAGCTTCCCTCTGCTTTGATTGCAGTTTGCAGCCTGGTAATGCCCATCACTGCACCTGAGCAGGGCTGAGCTGTTTCTGATCTAATGGGAGCACTCTGGAATGGTAGGCAATGGAAGGCAAAAGATCTGGAGTGGATGTTTGGGGAGGGAGGGTGAATTATTGCTGACACACGGCTCTTTTCTCTCGCTCAGCTTGGGTTTTGGGCCTGAAGGTGCACAGTGCATGGTATCATCTGAAGGGTGAGTGCAAAAGCTTTGAAAGAAGCAAAGGAAGTCAGGCAGGGAGCCTCCATAAATCTATCAGAAAGTTAAATACTGTAAAATCTCCGTGTTGTTTACCAGCTGTGCCTACAATGAAGACAGAAATAATCCTGGTAAACATGACCTTTGATCAGCAAGGTGGAGAAATTAGGTCAAGCAGGTTTTTGCTTAGCTGATACCATAAGCTGGGGATGAAGAGAAATAAAATTCTCTTCCAAAAAATGTAATAGTCTGAGGGCTCCACAGAAAGCTGCTGTTCAGCACCCTGAGGCCAATTTGCTGCTCTTGCAAACCTTCCTTGCACTGAGCACTGAATGCAGAGGGCAGGGGAACACGTGTACACAGCACAGGAGAAATTGCCTGCTTCATGAGATGGGTTTTGATGTTTAAATTACATTACAGGGCATGCTCTGGCAGGGCTTTCTGTATGACCTTGGGAAAGCCCTCCTGTTGGTTCAGACTCAGTTATCTCCACCTGCAGAACAGGACACGGTCCCTCCTGCACCACAGCTGTGACACCAGGCATGCCCAGGTCACATTTTGCAGATGGGGGGGGTGTTTCAGGGTGTTGCAGCTGCACACCCAGGTCAGTGTCATCTCTGCCCTGGCATGAGGAGTCATGGTATTGCAGTGGGGCTTCTCCTGAGCGTGGTCTGTGCACAGAACCAGAGCTCTCCTTGTAGGCAGTGAGGGTGGGCACCCCTCCCTGTGCTTTGAAGAGAAAAGTGGTTAGCTGTATGAAAACAGACCCTGGCTCTTTTTATTTGCGGCAGCAATTCATCCTTCTGAGACTGGCATGAGCCGGTCCCGTGGTGTCCCATTAGGATCCTGCATTCAGCATGAGGTCACAGTGGTTCTCAGGGCTTTCCAAACCCACTATTAGCACTGCTGAGATTCAGACTGGCCCAAGGGGGAACCAAAGCTGAGCATGCTCAGCTATTATTAATGAATAAAAGGATCCTCAGGAGAACTTGTCATATGGCAAATGTGCCACCACAGAAAATCCGCATAAATAGCTAGTCAGCAATTTTGGATGGGGCAGGCAGTGCCTGCCTTCACCTACATCCCTGCACCCATATGTGGGGGCCACTGACCTGAGCAAAGACATCCCAGCCTGAAACAGGCAAAGAATACGTATCATCCTCTCTGGGTATTATTTTACATTCAATGGCAAAATTTGCCAGACTCCAGACTTTCCTGCAAGCAGCAGTTTAGCAGGGTCTGGAGATGTGTGAGCACTCAGGGGGTTAAATCAGCAAATGGGTGACATGATTTTACGCCTGTGGGCAGTTTGTTCCAAAGATCAGCTGCTCTCAAAGCAAAAGTAAACTCACAGTGTTTATTATGAGTCACTTAAGCAAGCAAATTATTAGTAGAATCTCATCTGTGGTTACGCGAGTTGGGACCTGAGGTGAAGGTTAATTATTTTTTCCCTTTAAACAGGAAAAAAAGAAAAGAAAAAGAAAGAAAGAAATGAAATGAAATAAAATAAAAACCTGGCTGCCAACCTCTCTGAGGTGCTTTAGCAACTGCCATAGGTAGATTAGGAAGATGTTTTCTGCACCCATCCAAGGGCGCACAGCCTGTGCCTCTCCAGGTGCTCCTGCTGAGTTAGAGAGGACGTGGAACTAATTTTGCACACCGAGGGCTCAGCCCAAGATCCCCTGACATCTCGGAGAGTCTTTTCATTAACTTCAAGGGGCCCAGAGCCGGGCTGTGTGTGAATGGCCGGGGTCTGCAGCAGGCAGCAGTGGCCGGTGCACAAAGCCTGCCCTGCCGCTGCCCTCCTGCTGCCCCTGACCTCCCGCCGGAGCTGAGTCACCGCCGCCCCGGCGCTTTCAGAGCCCCCTCCACCCGCCGGGATGGACGGCTGGTAATTGTGTGAACTTTTTCTCAGGGCAGCACCTCGTACGTAACCAGGGCTGGGGGTGCTTGGGGTCTGCCCGGGGATCAAGAGCACAAAAGCAGACTTGGGGCTGAGAGGGGATGGCGGGGCATTTCCTTCCCCTACCCCCGCTGCCAGGAGCGTATTTCATCCCATGAGAGGGTCTTCTCCATTGAAAGGAAAGAAATAACCCCCGAGGATGGAGACTTTTCCCATCTGGTGCCTGATGAGGCTGGGCTGCATGAGCAGGGTGTGTTGGGCTCCCTCCTGACACGAAGTCTTCCCTGTCTCCAGACATGAGCTCATTTGGTTACCTCCAGCATCACTGCAGACACCTGGGTGGCAGCATCCTGGCTGCTTTGAGCTGCTGTGGCAGCCAGCAGCTACTAAAACTTGTCCTAATGCTGGACATTTGTGGTATCCAGCTGCTGTGTGGGTGCTACACAGGCTCAAAGGAAACAGACGCTCTTGTGGGGTAAAGAAGACGCTGAGAACAACCCCAGCGCTGCTCCAAGGCACCAGGAGCCTCTCAGCCCCAGCAGGACCAACGTGGGCAGGGGGAGGACGGTCTACAGGCAGAGATGGTCTACAGGGTGTGGGCACCCCTGCAAGGGCTGCAGGACTGACTCTCATCAACCAGTTTCAGAGAGATAGAGAAGCTGTGGTGTTGGGCTGAGCTATGGTGCCACAGTAGAGGGAAAAAGGAAGAGGCCACATGAGCACATCTCATTGGAGAAAAGATGAAGTTTGATAGATCTGTCCAGACTGAGTGAGTTTGCCCAGAGCAGTGCTTACCCTCAGTGCTCAGTAAACAACAATAAAACAATGTAGATGTTTTCTGAATAAGGTAATAGAGTATAGGTCTCTTGAGTCAAATCTGGAAGCAGTTTAACAAGGCTCCTTGGAGCAGTGGCACTGTGTTGCTCTCTGTTTGCAGAGCACCATGGTGCTATTCACATGATTTTTAATGCAATAAAATTACACAATAATGCAATACAATAATAATAAATTAGAACGGAGACGGTTCTCAGCCATACCAAATGAGGAAAGACAAGGTTTCACTCTTGCAATCCCAACTCATTCCATAACCCTAAGCAAATTGCTAGATTTTTAAAAGCAGTCCTGCTAACTTTTTTTTTTTTTCCCCTCCTTTCAGTGTGCTTTTTAGGGCACTCTGGAATCACAGTTCTCTTCAGGAAAACAGCATCTTAGCATGCCCATGCTTTGCTTCCCTCATTAGCGGATGCTGCAGTGGGAATTATAACTCCACCAATGCACATGAGAGAATCAGACACTATGTTGAAAAATGTGGTAATTAATTGGGGCTTTGCAATTAATTTTCCCAAGGTCCAGGGGGGACCACTCCACAGGAAATAGGTGCCATCTCTGTCCTGGCAGACAAGGTAGGAAATGTGAGTTCCTGGGAGCACAAAACTGGTGAGGATCTGGCAAAACATACTTGCAGCCCAGCTACGGGGCAGTCAGCAGCCCTTGGAGCAGCCTTGTCGTCCGTGTCCCAGGGAGTTACAGCTCTTTGCTTTTCCTTCTCGGTCTCTACCAGTAGCGGGAAGTCCTCGCTGCCATTCCCTGGAGCAGTGGGGAACCTGTCAGCTCACACTCCGGGTACCACAGCCTTCACATCCAGAGGCATGTACCCCCACCCTCCCTCCTCTCTCGCTCCCTAAAATGTCTCTATCTCAAGGAAAAGTGGTTTAGCACATCGGCAGTCATGTTCAAATTCCAAGGCTAAGCATGCAGCCTGGGAGAGAGAGAGGGGGGCAAAAAAAAAAATCAGGTGCTTCTCAAAAACAATCAACCTGATTCACATGCAGCTCAGCAGCTTATTTGATGGCTCAATTCCAGATTTCACAGCTATTCAATAGTTCTCTTGTGTAGCTGATCCTTGTCTTAGAATTCAGCACAACTCAATCCATTTTCCCTTTTCTTTCTATAAACACCCCCCTCCTCCTCTTCCCCTCCCTTCATTTTCTTGATTTACATCTCTAGGGAGATGGGAATGTGAGGGAGAAGCTTGTAGCCTTCCTTCCTGGGGGGCCTTGAACTGGTGTCCCCTGTCTCAGGTTCCCATTGTCCATGCAGCACAAGCCGCAGCCCCTCTGCACTCCAGCCCTACTCAATTGGAATTTAAATGCTTCATGATTGTTGTCTCACAGAATAGGAAAGTGCTGCATTAAAGAGTAAATTACAGCAGACAAGTAACTGCCTTGGGAAGGAGTGTGAAAGGAGAGATGAGACCAGCACAATGCCCGTTTGCAAAAGAAGGTTTTTCCAAAGATGAAACAATCTTCCTGGGACAGTCTCCTAAGGATAAATATAATGTGGACAGCACAGATGTGGGGCTTTGTCTCTGAGAAGTGCAACATGCTCAGGCTTGGACACAGATATGAATTTGTCCTGGAGTCAAGAGTGTGGCTGCATCTGGGCTCGACGTTTGGTTTCTTACGTGGGGCCAATCCAGGCAGTTTATCAGTGAGCCAAAGCACTAAGCAACTTGCAATGAAATGAAGATGTGAGGTTTACTCCTCTCCTTGGTTTTGCTGCTTTCTAAGCACAGGAAGAGTTTTTGAGTTCACTCGTGGTATCTCCCATTAATGCTGAGACCACCCCAGAGAACATCATCCTCTCCTTAGCTGCTCTGTGGTGATGATCATTCAGTGTCTAAACACTCTAGTTGTGCCATTGGGACCCTGTCTCCCTTTGCTGTGTGGTGAACTGTAAAAAAGCAGGATGAAAAATAAGCCCTCAGGATGTCTCAGTACTTCTAGAGATGCTTCTCTACACTTTTATATGCTTTTATATCCTTTAGGTCCAAACATGTGTTTCTCCACTCAGAACAGACCCACATGCAAAGCTCAAATGTCCTCTGAGAATGGGCCTTGCTCCCCTTTCTTCCTCCAGTGTAGTATTGGATATATCTTGTGTTGGGACAAAATTAAATAAGGCACCTTCTGCAATACCAGGGCCAGGTATCTGCACCAGACCTATTTCTGCTTAGTCCAGCCTCCACGTTAGTCACCACTGGGCCATCCACAGCAGATCCTGAGGTACCTTTTCAGGTGAGATCTCTATGAGACCCACATGCTGAGGTGACTCAACATGTCACCCTTAGCAAAGAATTATTTTCTTGCCTGAAGGGCAAAACGTGCTCTGATTGTGGAAAGCACACTGTGACTGCTTAGGACTTATAAGGACTCTTAAGAGCTACATGGCTCATCTGTGTAAGATGCGGTTTCTCCAGCAGGAGAGGAAGAAAAGGGAGGCTTTGACACTGGAGGAGAACACAGGAAAGCGTTAAAAAATTATGATTAGTGTTCATCCAGATCATCTGAGGGAGAAACAAAAATGAGTTAGTCTCAGTTGCTCAGCCACAGTGCCAAGATCAGAACAGAGACCAGCCACACAAAAAGGGAGCAAACTTCAAGTATTTACCCTTGAGAGATACTGATGGCATCTGTCTCCCTAACATTTTGGTCACCTTTGCAGAGCCTGTCATATTAATAGAAGATTCATGAATTAAACCAGCCAGGTGGTGTAAAGCATAGGTCACAGAAGCCCTGGGAAAAGCATCAAGAAATGGCATGTTCACTGAGACAAGAGAAAAAAAGAGATCAGGAGAGTTTCTTTTCCCTTTGCTCAGCAGCATATGCCTTTCAAACTGTTCCTTGAAATAAGGTGCCATGGACACACAGGAAAATAATGCAGAAATATGACTAGAAAATTTAAAAAAAAACAATATGGACACAAACACACATGCAGGCACACAGTCCATCCCCCTCCAAGAGCACAGCCTACGCTTTCCCCCAGACCGGCTCCAAGTGGCTCCTGTTTAATTACTTCTCTGGAACCACTGTAGCAAAGGCTGTGCCAACAATTCTTTTTTTTTTTTTTTAATTTGAAACTACATGTGAGAAATGCCCCTTGGCTCAATGTTGACAATTAACATCTCAGCACTGAAATATATATTTTTTTAAGGTTGCTGTGTTTTTTATTTGGTGACCAGTCTGAAATGGGCCTTTTCAAATGGCCTTCACCAAGACTCCTTCACCTTGCCTTTGCATGTTGTGAATCCCAGTACTGAAACTGGTTCAAGGCATAACCACAGCCTGTTGTTCTCAGTGAGAATATTCTGTATTTCATTTGGAAGTGGGTCTACTTTTACAGCCCACATCCAGGTCCTCTGCGAAGCACATCAGGATTTGCTGAAGTCCTATGGAAGTGGCTTCTAAACCCAACTGTACACTTTACATGCAGGCAGGGAATAATTTTTTAAAAATGCTTTTTTCTAGTCAGGTGCTCTAGTCCCCTTGGCTTGCCAGGCTCAACACTGAGTTGATCCTGGGCCTTGTGGCTGAAACCAAATGCCACTGAAAACAATAGGAAAACTGGGCTTGGGATCAACGCGTGCACAATGCAAAATACTTTGCTCTGAGGACTTTTGAGGACACCCAGCGTGGTGCCATCAGAGTCCTGGCATCCTATGGGAGGCCTGCAGACGGATCAGGGTGTGCCAGCACCCCTCCATGGACATGCTGAGGACCTGCTCCTCTGTCCAACAGAATGTGGAGCTCTGGGGAGAGGCCACAGGAGAGGAACGCCCTCCAAGTCAAGAAGACATTGATCAGGAGAGGAACCAGCCAGGAGCATGCCTGCGGACATAGTAGATAAGCCCTGCTCTCATTCTCTTCAGGCATTTCCTCTTGGCCTCTGCCAGAGGCAAGAAAGCAGCCTTTGGGCTCGCCCTGCGTGGCTGCTCATGTACATGTGTGCTGTGGCCACATCCTTTGAGTAGGTGAGACCTGGCTGTGGTCCATGAGGGGACAGCTGACATTGTGCAGAGTCAGGACAGAGAGAAAATAGTGGCAAGGTTACAGGCATCAAGATGCCTCTTCCCCACATGGCACAAGGGCCAAACTCCTCTCGTAGCAGAGCCTCCAGCCCCCATGCACCCCGTTTCCTTGCTTGCTGCAAGTGGTCCCTAAACTTCCTTCACAACCATAAGAGATGCCATCTCCTCCCAGGTGTGCCCTGCCTTCTTCACTCACCCAGTTGCTCCAGTCCTGCAGGACTTCTGCCTTCTAAGGGCAAGCAATTAACACAGGTGCCAACTAAACTCACTGCTGCCTCCAGATCCCCACTAGCACTGAGAGCACTGGCAAAGAGCTGCCGCATCTTCAGTGGTGTCTGCCTCTCCCTTGCAGGCAAATGCAAACACCAGACTCCCAAGCACCAGCCCTCACTCTGAATTTGTGTGCTTTGCCTGCTTGTCTTCCAGCTCTTTAGCATGTCTTGAATGTGGCTTATTGTCTGCTAATAAAGAAAAGAGCATTGCTCTCCAGCAATGGCAGGATCCCAGATTTCGTGCCCTGCTGCAGAGCCAATTCCAGCCAGGGAAAGCAGCTATCACTGGAGTTTTTAAATAAACCAGCACTCTCCCAAAAAACCCTCCTGTTATATAATGCTCTCCTTCCTCTCCTTTTAATGAAAACAACCAAGTAACTGTCTATTTTTACTATGGTAGGGACAGATCCAGCAGCCCGAACTTGTACATGCCCGTCTGGAAATCAGTGGGAGCTCTGCCTGCATGGGAAAGCGCTGCAGGACCACGATCAGGAGTGACTAACACGAAATAGTCCTCTCCCCTTCGGTCTGACAGAGGCCAGAAAAACACGGGCCACAGACTAGTGTACATTTTACAAGTGACATTTGGTGTTAGCCAAAATATACATCAATATGAAAGAGGCGTGTGGTAAAAGGCACATTCCTTTACCACTCTATTACTGTAATATCCCAGTGCCTCCACATTAATCTGTTCCCAGGAAATTCCATCATCACTATTTCAAGCCTGTGGCTGTTCAAGACACTTAGGATGATGGGAAATTACCCTACTCAGGAAAATAGACTAATAAAAACAATGATTAAATTTGCCTTTATCCTTAGTCTGCATGCTATTATCAATCTCTGGCAAAATATTTTTCAGTATAGAAGGATTCCAATTGTGTTCTTAATAAACTATGAAAAATTGGCCGGAAGGGAGGGTTGTTGCGTTTTTTTGGTTTTTTTTTCTTACAAAGTCCAAAATAATAAGCGATACTGCCCCCAAAGAAATTCCCACAATAAAATGATTAGAAAAAAGTTTATTAAGAGGGATACTCTGCTCCAGAAGAGCTGACCATATGCAGTGGGAACACTGCCAGAGCAAATCAGACAAGGCTGTGCTAGCCCAGTGGTCAGGGCATCTGGCCATTGGGTCCAACAGCAACCAGCATTAACTGCTCCTAAAGAAAGAAATTGTGGAGTGACCTGCTGTGGAAAAAATGTTCTACTCAGCTTGGTAATTAGCTCTTCTTAAGCCTGAAGGATTGTGTCTCTTCCAAAATGTGTTGTTCATCCAGACCTGACTGCTCCAGCAGTTATGGATGAAAACAGTCACGTATGACAACAGTCATGTCCAAGATACCCACAAACCCGCATAAATAGACTTAAATTTAACACTACATAAATCTCACTGTCAGTGATTTTATATGGTAGCAATTTCACAGTTGAATAAATATCTCATTCCATAATACCTTTTTTGATTACAAATGAAGCTACTAAAAAAATAATCAAGTGACTGCTGCAGCCCTGTGCTGTCATCCTGTCCCAGCATGTGTCTTGAGCATCCTCCCATCCCACCCGTGTCTCACTCACCTGCTGGGAAGATGTGGAATGGAGATTACCAAAGAGCCTGTTTTCACATTCCCTGTCTCAAGCGTGCTTAATCTTTTATTTTTTTAAAAGTTTGGCTATTTTTACATGGAAAAATAGAGCTGAAAACCTGTTCTGCCTTTGCCAGCTGACAAGTGACCCTTTAGGGGCTCTATTACTGATGCAGTTGCCAGGGTCTTGCCTTCTTGGAGAGCATCACGGACCCAGGAGACAGCTCTGAATGAAGGTGCCTGATGTGCTCTGTGCTGCTGATCACTGGGCAAAGAAAACCTTCTCACACACTCTGGGAGGCTGAGGATGAGTACAGGAGTACAGGGTTTGCAAGTCAACTGCATCTTTTTTCCTTCTAGGTTTTGCATCTATATCAGCATGTTAATATAAACCCTGAAAGGAGCGGTTGAGGGCTGCGAAGTGAGAGGCTGTAGTTAGATATTAAGAGCTTCTAAATAAGATTGTGCATATGAAGCTGCTCAGACAGTGTTTCTTTGTTTTTTGCTTTGTGCCTGAAGCATGCTGTGCATGTTGTATTTCCAAAACTTCCGCTGTCCCGCTCTGTACTGTTGTGATGCTCCTCTTCCACTATATTGATGGTTGGGAAAACAGCAGAGTAGGAGAAATGGGTTTATGAAGGGAATGTTAAATAAATCTGAAATGCACAGCATTGGCTTCCTACCATACTGCCAGTCAATATGGTCCAAGAAGTTATCTGCTCATTACTGGCACTGAGATGACTGTGGCTACACCTGTAATTACGGTGTTCTGAGTAGCTGCTCTTCTAGCGTGGCCACAGAACTAAAAACTCAGAACAGTAAATATCAGTTGGATTTGTCCTGAAACAGAACTGTCTTTGTAGTTTTCAGGTTGAAATGAAACACTTGAAAGAAATTTTTTTTGATGAAATTCATTCAAATCTGAGTCAAACTGATTCAAAATATGACCCTAAACTAAATGTTAATTTCCTAACATTATATTTAACCTTTAAAGTAAGGGAAACACAGGTAGCCACCTGAGTAACATTTTTCAAATGAGACATTTCACTTTACGTATATCTGAACAACTATTTTTTGATTTTCTTTTTCCCAGATCAGCTATTCAGCCAAGCTATTCATTGACTCTTAACACACTATCTTGACCTGAAGTTGCACATTGGGTCACCTAATACAGCTTGTAACAATTCTCTGCCCTCCTAACAAATTTCTTTGTTTAGCCATGCACAACCTTCCCTCTCTCATCCAGTGGTGCATGAAGGATGGGCACCATTCCTGCCTGGGAAAGATTGTAAAACGGATCAGTAAAATGGCACTGTGAACATGACATCTTCATGACTTCAGCCAAAAGCTGCTCAGTATTGTGGGAGTCTTTCAGCTGATTTCAGTGCACTCTACATCAGGCTGTTACTTTGGTGGTTGCACCTTTGCTTTGCAAATAAATGTGATGGAAATAGGGTGAGTCTCTCTGGCTCCTGCAAACACACCTCCATGCAAACCCTGCTCTCTATCACAAGGGTTCAGACCTTTGATTTGTTTATTTTTTACATGGCTCCTCTGTGCCTGCCTTTTTCCCCTTCTTAGCAGTCAGTGCTTCAACTCAGGCTACAGGAACCATCAGTAGCAGATCCAGCCCCCCACGTAGTGGGTTCCCATCTTGCCCAGCCACAGTCAGAGGTACAGTCCTCCTCTCAGGCTCAGGCCAGACAAGAGATCCCACCAGCATTGCAGGCACCCCACGTTTTACATGGTAGAGCCTTCCTGGGCTCAGACCATGCTTTTGTCATCTCTTGTGCTCATATTTTGCCTTGGTGCAGCAGTGTCCTCATTAAAACTCCATTATTGCCACAGGTGCACAGCTCAAGAGGAAATGGGTGCAGAGGTTACATGACTTGTCTGGGCTGATGAAGGAAGTTGCAATCAGAGTTGTGAATAATTGAGGTCAGCTTTCCTATCAGTTTTTTTATCACAAGCCCTGAACAAAGCCAAGCCAGCCGTAAGGTAGACTGAGTTATTGCCATTGTAAACGTACATTTGCTTGTGAGTTACTGCCACATTTCCACTGCAAATTTCAACACCTGAAGAAAAAAACCCACAACCACAGAAGAGTGAGTTTAGACACACATTCTTGCTTAATACTTCTTTCCACCGAACTGTCACCAAATCCACTCTGTTCAGAACCATTAAATGATTATTTCAAGTCCTATATTACTTTTCTTTTTCATTTTTTTATCCTTCCTGTCTTCTGATTTATAATCTTTAACCTTTTCAGACTTTTTCTGCTTAACTTAGAATACTGCATGCCCTAAATCTAAGGATTATAAAATGATTGGAAGTGATTTAAGAATCTGACTCATTTGATGGGGTAGAAAACTGTGTTTTTTCTCTCTCTCCACATCAGAGAACATGCTGCTGAAGGCTGATGCTGAGCACTGAGAGGCGACCCATGTTTTAGGCAGGCCAGGGTCTCTGCTCAGCACAGCAAATACATTAATAACCACATAAGCAACCCTGCTCTGCGTAATGAACATATGGAAGCACTTTCACTACTATGATAGGATCTCTGAGCTAAAGAAGAAGTTGTCTGATTTGTCAGCATCTGGGAGGCAGTTCCATGGAGACATGACTGTATTAGTCCTAGCTGTATCCAGCCTTATTAAAGACTTATGTTTTAAGTCTGCCTGTAATAAAAACCTGCTTTGGAAGAAGTTGTACTTCCTTACCTTACATAAGTCACCTATTTTTAAAGGAGGGTTAGTAGCACTTGATAATGAACTGATAAAACACTTCAAGCTCTTAATTCACCTGCATATTTCACTGATGCATATGAGCTTGCCTGAGTTTTCTAAAAACCAAACTGTGGTCCCTTTCAGGAAGACCAAGTGGAAGTCACTGGCAAACTGTGGTGTGACCGCAGCAGTGGCAGAGAGAAGATACCAGTGGTGCTCCCTGAAGCTCCACAGATGGAAGCTCTTCTGTGCGAAAAGAAGCCTGGAAGTTGGCTGATATCCAAGGCCCAGAGGGCTTTACTGGTAAGGTGCTTTGGGTATCTGACTGCCAGGCAGATGCCTGCTTTCCCAGCCAGCATTTGAAGTCCATGGGCTATAGCTGAAGGCAAAACCACTATGCAGTGGTGGGTGAAGCCATCTCTGATCCCTGGCTAGTTTTATAACTGGTATGTAGAACTTCATATTTAAGTGGAGCTGCACTGATTTATATTTACTAGAAATCCAGTTTGAGACTCCAGTGGAAGCCAGGTCTGATACACATCAGTTTTGCTGAGAGTTATTATTCCTCTGACACGGATTGCTGCCTGGGTTTAGTTCCTCTCAAAACTCACATGTTCTTGATTTGTATTCCATGGCCAACCTGGTCCAAATCACTCAAGGCCAAAAACAAGATTAGAAAGATTGACATCTGCTAATGGTTGCCTGGGAGTTTTCCTGGGGTACTTTATCAACTCTGTCGCAAGCAATAACAGGAAGGAGAAGAATCCTAAAGGTCTTGGAGATCCTGTGAACCTAATTCCTCTCTGCTGATTGCTGCAGACATTTCCCCATGCCTCGATCACCTCCGCTGTGCCACGGGCTGACCTCTGAGTCCACTTTCCCCTCCTCACTCTTGAGCAGCTCCTGAGAGCCTGGAAGCTGCTGGAGCTCCAGTTCAGAGGCTGTTGATTAATGCCACTTTCTGCGCCATTCACATTCAAATATTGCATCACTCCTCAGCAGACAAGAGACACGGGCTGAGGGAAACACTGAGGACCCTTGTGGCAGTGTCTGCTGGAGTCTTGTTTGTGCAAAGTTTGCCAACAACAGCCCTCATGAGGACTACCAAGTGTTTTTTTCATCTGGGGATTAGTTCTGGAGATTCAGCTGGGAAAATCCACCTCTCTTCCCTCCCCTGTGTGATGCCCTTTGAATTTTGGAGACTTCTCAGGTACTTTGCACGGTGTAAGTAGATACTCTCTCCCAATTTGTTGGGTTTGTTGAAATGTGCCTGGCAGGACAGCAGAGCTAGTTTTCTTTGCTCGGAGAGGGGTGCTTTGCATGGTAGTAGCTCAGCCAAAGCAGATGGACAGGGCTGCACACCAATGTCAAGGCATGAGCCTGGAAGAAGAGATTTGGCTGCTAAGAGGATTTTGGCATCAACTAAAAAGAATACAAGGGGGAATACCACTCAGGAAGCCTCAAACATACTTTTTCTTCAGAGGTCTTCACTTTCCTCCCTTTCTCATCCTTGCTTTTAGCCTGCTCTGCCCAGACAGAGGGTTAGGTTTTCAGCAGATATGTCCTACCTTCTGAGGACTTTTGTAGATTTCCAGATTGCAGGGGTTCAAGGTTTAGTTCAATGCCAAATGCAAGTAGAAGTGGATATCTGCGGGATATTTTTGTGGCTTGGGGCTCTCTCGTGGGGCATCACCACCAGAAGGAGATCCTAGAGCAGTCACAGGACACGTGAAGTAAGACCATGATCCTTGACCAACGGGAATAGGCATTAAAAGGTGCCTAGAGACCATAAAATAAAGAAACAGAAAAAGATAGCCATGTTGAGGAGATGCTGCCATCCTAGGGTAGGGGGGCATGGTCTAGGGACCTCCATCCCAGTGTCATCATCATGCTTTTGTCCCAGGAAGGAACAAAGCCGCTTGCTGCACCTGAACAAAGGCTGCTCTCTTCCCAGCTCCTTCTGTTTGTGACACTTAAATCAGAGAAGCAAAAATGAGCCTCTGTCTTTTCTGATAAAAGGGATATCACCTTTCACTGCTTTTTCCTCCTATTGTCAGGAATCAGGTCAAGGGGCCGGGTTAAACAATTCCTGCCCAGCCTTCCCTCCAAGGTAAGTTCAACTTAACTCTTGCTTCATACTGCACTGCCTTTTTCTTATGTTAATTTTCTTGGTGGGGAGGAGAACACAGAACACAGAAGCTGCTTGCCTATGCTGGATGACAGTTTATACCTGCCTCACAGGTTTATTTTAACTCTGACTTACCACCCTGTCTCTGAGTTATTACATGTGAGGTTGACACTGGAAGAAAATAATACCCAGAATTTTACAAATCATCTAAATGACTTCTAATTCCCAGGACATTACCATCCTTGGGAGAACGACTCCACCAGTCATTGCTTTGGAGTCTTATATCTAACTGTGAGGTTCACAGGACCAAGAACAAGTGAAAATCAGTTTAAAAGACAAGATTTCTATTTATCTTTCCTACAACCTCAGAATCCGCTTAACCTGTGTGGGATGAAATTCAGATCTGATCCAAATAGTAGCCCATGTCTGCAGGCTCAAGACAATCTCCTGAACATTTGTTGTTCAGACCGAGGGAACCTGAGCCAGGTCATCTTCAGTTATTTAATTTACAAAAAGTTAATTCTGACTGGGATTCAGAAATTCAGGTGCTCCTCCTACAAGTCTTCATCTCAGGGCTGCAGAATTGGTAGTAGCAGAGATCTCTTGCCCCTCACAGGTTTAATGCCACACCACTGAATCCTCTGCTGAGATTATCATTGTTATGGCAGTCCTGGGGAGGGCATCTGATTCATCCCCTCTGCTCTGGCAAGATCTGCAAGTAAATAAAACATCCAAGGTTCTTTGGAGCTGGGGTGGGAATGCTGGGCTCATTACTTCTTCTGTAAGAGGTGTTAAACAACATCAAGGGCCTGCAGGAGCCACTAGTAGAGTGCAAGCTGCAAGAAACTCAGACTTGGTTTTTAATCATATCTGTACCTGTCCATGTGGCAAGACTGAAACTGATTCCAGCTCAGGGGGATTATCCTGTCCCCATTCCAGCGGTTTGCAGTGTTGTTTTGAACTCAAGTTTGAGCAGAAGAAAATTAAGAAGCAGAGAAGGGGAGGTGCTGGTGGAGGAAGAAATGAAATGTCATTCTTCCTTTTTCATTCTTCATGATGCCTAGCTGGTCCTGGATAAACAAAGCCCAAGATGTACATATTGAGATTGCATTTGTCTTATCTGTGATCAGACATTGCTGGAAACAGAACTTGTGAAACAACAGTGAGAGGGTAACAATTTTCACTGGTGGGAAACAAGCTGTTCTTGGAGTGCATAGGGAGATTTGACAGTCTCATCAACAGAGCTTGTTATAAATGCTGCCCAATTCCTTCTGCACATAGCCCAGACCCACTGTGGGACCTGGCTCGAGCACAGTGATAGGGAAGTGCCTCCACATGCTTCACAATACCACCAGATGCATATCTGCATCTTCAGGCACCTAAACATTAGCAATCTGGCTACGCTCCATGCCCTATTTTCAAGTGTGATAAACAGATCATCCTATCCCCGGGCTGCTGAAGGAAAAAA
The DNA here is from genome assembly GCA_035584735.1 of Pseudotriccus pelzelni. Taxonomy (NCBI): domain Eukaryota; kingdom Metazoa; phylum Chordata; class Aves; order Passeriformes; family Tyrannidae; genus Pseudotriccus; species Pseudotriccus pelzelni. The sequence goes on from JAWMRA010000130.1 coordinate 65,654,677, forward strand.
TGTGTTGAAGGCCAGAAGGTGACCAGATGCTTTGGTGACAGAGACAGCATCAAGTGCCTTGGATGCTGAAGAAGTTGTCAGGGCGGGCTGGGGTTTTGTACTGGTCTTCTGAGGTGGGACAAACCCATTCAGTCACCATGGAAAGCAGCCAAGGTATGCAGGCTGCATGCAGGGCACAAAAGGAAGGAGCCCAAGGAAACAACAGCAGGACTACAACCTCTCCCAAAACCCAGTACCAATCACAGCTCCCTCCCACCTCACATATGCAGAGGGTAGAAGCTCAAGGGGGCTGAGGAAACACATCAGCAGGTGCTTTTTCATGCCACTGTGTCATGGTGGAGGCACTGCCTGCTTGCCCAGAGCTGCAGCAAGAAGAGCTCTGAGCTCTTACCTCCCACTACTTCTGCCTCGCAGTCAGGAGCACAAACCACATTTTCCCCCACCAGGCTGAAGGCAGAGAGCTGGACATGTACAGACTCCCTGAAGCATCATTTTGTTCTCTATTAACTTTATGTTCTTTGCCACTATACTGGGACAGTTGCCCGGCTGAGTTTGAGCCATGCTGCTGTTTCCCTGGATCACATCGGTAGCAGCATTACCAAAGCGCCACATTAAAAGAGTCTGAGCTGTCAGATGTGCTTGATTTACACTCAACACCACTCTGGATGGGCAGAAGGCTATGCATGAGCAGATCCTATTGCAAGATTGGGGTCTTGGAGCCTGCAAGTGCGTGTGTGCACAAGGGTTCGTGTGTTTAGAGAAATAATCTTTCCCCTCCATCCAAGGCCAAGAGACTGAAATCCAAGCAAGCCGAAACTTCTTTACCATTGACGCCATAACAACATTTGAGGTTTCAAGGAGGAGTGGAAAAAATGTGTTGCTGTAGTAAGGGAATTGTAATAAGATCTTAGCCTTGGAATAACGCGCTCTTTAGTGAAGTGGCAGCTCTGCGGCACTTCCGCCTCCTCGAGATTTGTGAGGAGAAATGTGCCCCAAAGAATGCTAGTTATTCTGAACAGGGAGAAAACTCAGCTGAGGATGAATGAAAGACATCCAGGAAAAACAGAGGAGCTCTGCTATTCTGTTCTCCTCCCAGATCCCACCTCCCTCCCTCCCTCAGCTAGAGCAGAGGTCCAATGCAGGAGCTTGGTGGGGCTCCTGGTAAAGCAGTGAGTGAATTCATAGAAGCACTTAAAACCAGTGAGAGTTCAGCACAGAGAGGGGAATAACGTGAGTTACAGGTTATGTGGGACCTGGCTGCAGCAGAGGGGCATGAACCCCCACTGGGAGATATGGCAGGACAGGGCTCCAACAAAGCTGATCAGTGAGGGGTTGGACCTTGCACGCAGACCTCTACTTCTCTTTCCTCCACAGCTGGTGCATTAGTGTAGCCTATAAGCTTTGAGAACATCTATCACAGACAGCTGGTTGACCTAACTACACCTTCTTGTCTCTGGCCTGTAGGGACCAGAGCTGTGTGTGGATGGGGTCAGAAATGAGGTGGCTTCCCAGGGCACAGCCGTCACTGAGTCCGTTGCAGTGCAACTCCAGGTGAAAGTCATGGAAGTACAAGACACAAGATAGCACAGCAGACTCTAAATAACTTTTTGGTCTCTCCTCGATGTCTGGCCAGGAGAATATTTCCTTCAGAGCAGGTTTGCTTTGACTGCACTTCAGAGCAAAAGGCTGTAGCTGTCCTTCGTACTCATGGAGGGCAATTAAAGGCAATTTCAGATTTCCCATTCTTAAATAACCCTGTGTAATCTGGGCTGTCATCCACAGCCTCAGTATCATATATTCAGTGATGTCAAAGCTGACTTATGACACAGATATGATATCTGGTGTTACAAGAGCTAGTTAAATGAGAAACACCAGTTCGGTGCTTGATTATTATGAAAGGAACAGAGGATAGAAAAGGAAGCATTATTTCCCCTTGATCAATCCTTAACGTGCCAGCACCTTTGCACAGTCAGGGTTTCCCTGCCTCAGAAAAAAAACATGTCAGAGCTGGAGAAGATACAGTGAGGGCAAAAGATATTGTCAAAAGTCTGGACTGATGCCTATACAAAGAATAATCAGAAAAGGACTCTTTATCCAGAAAAAAAAAAAAGAATAAATGGTCAGTGGATACAAGTCGAAAGTGTGATGGAGAAGATGAGGAAAGAACTTTTTATCATCCATCTTCCCCCTGGCAAGGGGACCACTTGAAACCACGTGAGGCACATTTGAAGCAGCTTGAGCTGGTCCATCATTCACTGGTTGGTTAAGTTCTACAGTATCAGAGGACACGGAGTGTTGATGGTTTTTTGTTTTGTTTGATGTCCTGACTCATATGACTTCACTGTCTGGGAGCTGAGGACTCGCATCAACATGGAGTTTGGTGTGAATTTTAGAATTTAGCTCTAAACTGAGATTCTTCTGAAGTCTTGTGAAAGACTATTCCTCAGATTATGTTACCTGTTAGAGGGATTCAGTCCAGCTATTCACAGAGAACAGAGAATTAAGAGCCAGAGTCTCCTCTGGCTCTTAATCAGGATGAAGCCAACACTTCAAACACAACTCGACCAGAACCACTGTGTTTTTACTTGGAAATGGGCCAGCTTTGCAGCTGAGGCATTATCAAAATGTGCTCCCTGGGAGCAAGATCAGCCTGAATCTTTGAGATTACAATGAAAGTTGAATATCGAACAGAGGTTAGCCTGGATTTCATCATAAAAACATACATTTCATTAGGGCTAATCAAGGAGACAGGCTGAGACCTCAGCACTTGGGACCTTGACCGTGTGGGTAGCTGCCACAGAACAGAGGTACAGTACACATACCGAGAGATCTGCATCAGCACAGCTCATCCCAGCATGCCGGGCCGTGTTATTGATGCAAATGTCACTGTTTGCTGGTAGAGCTGTCTCTGTGATCAAAAATCCAGGAAAGCCTTAAGACACTGAATGGACACTGAGCACAAGTTTACCCTGGCTGCATGCTGGCCACCTAAAACATAGATGCCTGGTCCTAGCTGCTCATTTTGGAGCTTTCTGCAGGCAGAAAGGAGCTTTTCTAGGAGTAATTATTTCACTTAACTTTGACAGGTGTTTTTGAGATGGAATTGTTCATCTTTTTGACACTAAGGAATCCGAGACGGCAAGTTTAGACTGGTTTCCCACTTTCAGATGATTAACATTAAAGAAATTCCTCACAAGAGTTTTTGAATTTTAGATCCTTCTTCAAATCTGTTGCTGACAGATTAAATATTTCCCTACAATCTTTCATTCTTTACAGTTTAAAGGAAAAAAAGTTCACTGTTATAACTTAGTGGAGACTTGATCAGGTAAGGATTTATACAGAAAATCCTTACTCAAGTTTCAATCAAATTTTAAATCAAGTGGCTAAAACCAGGCAATGAGAAAATGATAACATGCACCATTCTTTTCACCAGTGATGGGGTACTGCACATAATAAGACTTAGTTTTCTTAAGTTCTCCCTAATTACAGTTGCTGTAATATTAAGTCTCTGTTCTTTTGGGATACAAGTGTGAAAATTTAATGGAAATTCTGTAGCAATCACAGTTGCTGAATCTGAGGAGAAGTCGCTGTAACTGTGAGGGCCATGCTAGCTGCTGGCCTGATCCTGCCACCCAGTGTGCATGACATTTGCTTGCTTGAATACTCCCATTAATCTCAGGGGAGTTATTTACATGCAGAAGAATTACAGGTTTACACCAGCCTTCAGAAACATGGCAGGCAGTTGATCCACTCAGCCACTAATTCTGCCAAGGGAATTGGGGCAGGTCTTCTGATGGAGAACATGGATTTTTTTCAGTACTTTGTTAATAAGTGTGCTCTCACACGTTCATCTGCTATGACACTGGGTATAAATACATACCAAGGGCCAATTCTAATGGACACAGAGATTTTTAATTAACATCTGGAAAGAATTTTGAACATTTTCTCATTGCATATATGCAATTTAAGGTGGAGGACATAGGAGAAAAGCTGAATTTTATTGCCCTTCTCCATGCTTAATGAGAAAATTTTGACACTGAAACAAGTGGGTGAGGAACAAATCCTCAAAGAGTAGACCTTTAATCAGAGCCAACAAAATAGTCTCATCTACTGGTAGATGTACGAAGTACCTATATTTTGTTTATTGGCCCGTTGCAAAAACTGGTCATGCATGTCTGGAGCAAATCATTTGTATTTTCAAACATAACAAACTGAAAAGGGAACGTGCAGGATTTTTTGCAAACCACTCTGTTGTACATCTGCAAAGTTACAAACTTCGCTGCTCTTGCAGGGGTGTAGCTGAGGACAGAAAGTCGCCCTTTGAGTTTGGGTGGTTTTGTGAAATATATTTGAAAAAACCCCATGATATGCCTCCTAGAGTCATAAGTCAGCAGTTGGGTGACTGGTTTGAATTAGGACAACGAACAAAGACAAACGAAACATAATCCTGCACGTCTGTGCATTCTGGAGGCTTTCCTCTTCATTTGGTGTCAGTACTGAACCAAAAGTATTTAGAGAGGCAATATTATTGAACACAACAAATAGGAAGCAAAGCATAATTTTTGTTAGGGGTAAGTCGTCCCTTAGGCAGAAGCATTCCATCCGTCTTACTGCATTTCACTGCACTGAACTATGGTTAATTTGTGGTCGGAAAAAATAGCAGCACTGTGGTTGCTGAAAATTATATACTGTGTTTCCAGTTTAAAGGGAAACAAAAGGCATGTGTTGTAAATATATAATTTTTTTTTTTTACTTTAAAAAAAACAAAAGCCCATTTGAGCATTCAGTTTGGGTTCTGTTCGGCACCTATAGTAACTATGATATTTCACTGCCCATTTAGGAAAAATTTCTCCAGTGGGAAAAGGAAAATCAGCATGGTTGAAGAATTGTCAGCTACAAGTTAACTGTGTCACACGTCAAGCTCCTTACAGCAGTGACAATATTTGCTCCATAATTTTACAACCACAGAAAGAACACGCTTGGTTTGAGCCATGACAATTATTAGCCATTAGAAGAAAATGCCAACACAAATGTTGGAATCTTCCATCATTTGGGATCTTCTACTCAGAACCATAGCTTTTTCCAGAGGTTATATGCCAAACATTACAGGCTTGAGGCAGAAATTACTTGTTAAGGTTTGTTTCTTAACAGGTCAGGCTAAATGATCAAAATGACAGTTTTGATCTTGTGATTTCTGGCTTAGGGATTGTCATTTAGGACCTGTCTTTTACACGGTTGAGGCTTGAGCATAGGAACTTCCATAACAGAGATGTGTGATTTTGATGTTGTTCTGTGTATATTTTGCTTTCAAAGGTTGCATTTTTCTGCAAATCACTGAGCCCTGAATAATACCTACTGTTCATCTAAGAGAGATAATCAAGACGTCAGAAATGAAAGATTCTCTCTAATTGCTTATGCAACATTTGCAAAAGAGGAAAGCTTCATTTTCCAAGGGGGTGAAATGACTGTTGCCAGCTTGAGTAACATGCTGGGGATCTCTAAACCCTATGGCCCGTGTTTCTGGGGACTGAACCAAGAAGTCTTGGTAGCTCAGAGGTGCAAAAGACAAAGACACAGGACAAAGACTCTTCCTGCTGCTACAAATCTACAAATATAATGTTTGTGTTTTTTTTGGAGGGGAGGGGGTAAAACGTCTTTGCTTCCAAAAGTGACCTTGAAGCAGAAATTTTGAACGTGGTGTGAGCCTGTTTTGTCCCATTGGATGCAGCTTCTGGCTCCCCAGGGCTGTAGTCATTGTGCCAGTTTGCCCAGGAGAATGTGCTCATATTATATTGATAGGTCTGCAACTGGGCATGGATAACAACTATCACTGGTCCAGCCAGGGCTAGAAACAATGGAAAAAAATATCTCATGATAAACTCACAAAGCTTGTCTGCAATTTTGCAAGCGCAAGTAGTTTGGGAACTTCAGATAAGCTTCCAAAGGTTTGGATCCAGGTCCAAACAAAACCCAAAGTCTAAAATTATGAGGCTCGTGCATCACTAACACTCATAGATCTACTTCCATTTGGAAATACTAAACATTTTATAGATTTTTGCATGCCCCAGTTGGTTCTCTGTCCTGGCTGGGATTGTTAGAGTCCCTCTGCCTTTGCAACTATATAGACATCAATAAAGATGAATAAAGCTGGGCAGTCAGATTCTAATTTATGCTAATCATGTTGGATGGCTCAGGGCACTTCAGCGCACATGCTTAGCCAGTGACCTTTCACACTCCCCTTCTAGATCAAAGCACTTTATTCCTCCACTTCCAAGAAAATCACAAAGACAAAATTCCCATTCAGTTCTCCATTATTAATCTACAAAGGGCCAAACCCTGACGCCCTTAATCTGCTCCTACTCGTCACTGCCATGATTTAAAGAGTCGAGCATTGCCATCAGAGTTCTGGCCCCAAAATCAACATGTAGAATGGCCAAATTCTCGGTGGACATGAACGAAGGTGGGGCCTCTGCTTTCAGACAGGATCACCATATCTCTCAATATTCCCTTGAGGCCAAACCCTCTCTCTGTGAAACTGATAAATCCTGAGCAAAAGGTAAATTTCCCTGATGCATTTTTTTACTTTTCTGTTTTCAGATGAACCCTCACTGTCTTCTTGTAGTAATTTGTTAAACGAGGTCTTTTCCAGATGGGACAATTGTCCCTGGGTCACCCTCAGAGAGGTGCACAGTGTTGAGCAAGTTCCCAGTGTGTGATAGGATCTAATTAGATGACACAAATCTAGGCTTCTGATAATACAGATTGCTTCAAAACTAAGCACATTTAGAAAATTTCTACCAGTGTACATGCAAGAGGGTCTATTTGTTGCAATCTGTTCGGGTCTCTGAGTCTCATTCTCAGGTTGTAACAGGCGAACTCCCTCAAAACTCACTTCCAATTTACAACTGTGTCAAGGAAAGGAGAATCAGGGCATCTGATAAACACACATCAGAATAAAAGCATTTTCAGCAGTTGCAGATTGGTCACAATTTCAATATTCCTCCTCCTGATTAATTTCCATACTTCTAAAAAGTCAAACTTCTGTTCACTCCTTATGGTTTATGCTTGCTTGTGTTTGATACTGTTTGAATGCACTTTAAAATATCAAGCAAAATCAATTTCCTTTTCATGCTGAGCTTCCTCTTCAAGTAATGTTCTCAGTCTGACTCAATCCCAATTAAAAATATGGACAATATGACTTTTTTTTTAAAAATTTTTAATCAGTTCATACAGCGGTTAGTAACTGCTGTAAGATTAAAAGAATAGGTTAAAAACATTGCAATTAATCTACTTCCCTATCTGTTTATCTGTTCAGAAACAGAATATCTGGTTTTCTACTAGGGACCTTTTTATCATGACCCATGCTTTCCACAGAATTGTCTTTTTTAACTAAGAACATAAACACATTTAAATAAAAGTATTAAGTATTATAACCAACACTTGGAACAGCTGAAAAACTTGATGTTTGAGTCCTGCTGAAAATATAAAGATTTTCCTCAATAAGCATACTTTTTAGGACAGTTCAAGAAATGTCTCTTTTATTAATGTTTCACCTGGCACACAATATGCCAGCCGAAAAGCAATTAATAGATAGTGATAATTATCTGAGATTGAAATTTCTGCTTATATTAATTTTTAATGATGGTTTTGAAATATTAAAAGCAAGGAAATGGGCTGATCAGATGACTGATTCATAACTCAGATGTAATGCCACAGATGGGTTTAATAAAATGAAGATGAATACATGCTTTTAATGAGCTGGGACAGAGCTAATATGTTAATGAAACATCAGTTTTCAGACACCTGAGCAGAGAGAAGTTCCTTTCTCCTGCTAGTTTGGATCAAAGTTCAACTACAGGTGTTTATCACACACTTCAGAGCCCCAGATAACAAAAGAAGGATCTCTTGGTCCACTACTGCCGTGTCTGTTTGGTGCAGTGACATTTTCCTGCAGACCATCAAAGACCACTGACCTTGGCACATGCTCTGGGTGCTCCAAGGGTAATTGTTTTACACGTTCAGAGTTCTCCTAAGGGGCCTGCAATGGCTCTGAGGGGTGTGAAAAAATAAAAATTTACTAGACATAATTGCACACTAGTACAAATGGTGCCACATTAAACTGCTAGAGTCACACAGCAAGTCAACATATGCGCAGACATACTGAGCTGAAAGGCTGTTATTTCATCTTCAGCTCATACTCTTGTGCCTGGCTTTCGAAGACACACCCATTATGTACGAATTTTTGCATACATGGATTTCTGCATTATTTTGCTGTCTCTGTAGCATTTGTCCTTTCCACGGCCTCAGTTGGAGTTCGCCACATGGGGTCTGTAGGCTGCCTGCAGGACAGAGGCGTGCTCTCATCTGGTTTCTGGGAACATGCATTGCGTGAGTAATAGTGGCTTTTGGTAATATAAAATGTCCTTGAATTAGATGCTGCTGCTGCAGTCCCATTCTGTCCTTACAGCAACAGTCTCCAAAACTTTTGTCTCACACACGCCAGCCAAACAAAGGCCAATGTGATGTTTTAAGAGTTCTCGCCACTCTGAGAGTTTTGTAGGTGCAGTCAGAGGCACTGAAAGCAGAAGGATAATTTTAACCCCCAGCTAATTGCACACTTCACTATATTCCTTGTATTGTCTATCTCTGCATCTTTTCCCCAGCAAGAAGTCTGTGACAGTGCTAAGAAAGAACACTCCTGATGCAATCACGTGTATTTTCTATATGGCCTTGACAAACTCCTTCTTTAGCCGGGGCCTCACTCAAATTTAGAGGGTCTTGCTGGGATTTGGCTACTATTTCTGAACTGTTCTGAGGGCCTTGCTGACAGATAGCTTGTTTTAGACAAGTGCTAAAAATGACTGTGTTACTCCCCCGGCTCAGGCCAAAGAGTTTGGCAGCAAAGTGAATGATTTTCAGCCCGCTAGCCTGGCTTGCACCATTCGAGTGCAATTCAGTGTCTCCTGGCAGGACGCTCGCACTGTTCTCTGCCTGTGGATTTGTGCCAGCCAGAGGCTTCATTCCTGTAGAAGATGAAAGGGAGCCAGGTAACAAGTAAATATTTCACCTTTGAAAGCCTCTGGCTGTCTGTTTCATATAGAACAATTTCCTTGCTGCAGGACAGCCTGACGATGGTAATCTCTTCTGGAACGATACAGATGAGTTCATTATTAGTGAACTTCTGGCAACTGGGATTCACAACTCTTTGGTAGGAAGATGGGCATAGAATCATAGAATCAGATGGGTTGGAAAGGACCTCTGAGATCATCAAGTCCAACCCTTGATCCACTACCACCAAAGTTACTAGACTTTGGCACTAAGTGTCACATCCAGTCTCTAAGGCATGAGAAGCCTTGCAGAGAGTCATTAACGGGTGTCTCTTAAGAACAACTCCCTGGCCTCAGCAAAGTGATGTTAGGCCCTGGAAACCCAAAGTGGGATCTCTGCAGAAAGAAGGGAGGCAGTTGGCTTCTGCACCCCTTCGTCTCAATGAGGAAAACTTCAAGCAAAACATCTGAAAGAGAAAAAACTGGTTCAAGCAGTTTATGCTCAGATTACAGCCTGGCTGTAGCATTTGTATAGGATATGGGGGTAAAACTGTCACCTTTTGACCTCAGTTGGCAAGCTTGAACTAAGGGTGCAAATCCACAGCACTGGCAAGTCCAAAACTCCCAAAAGGCCCTCAGATGACATCATCAGCAGATGAATTTCTCCCATGAACACTGGAGCTTCCCAGCAGACAGGCATTTGGATGGTGATGTCCTAGGGGAGCAAAAATGGCTCTTCTCTTCTCGTGACTCAGGAAATATGAACGGAGTCACGGGATCAGATGCTGCCCTTACAGACATTTTTCCAGTTTTTCTGCAATGTTCACGTGGTTCAAAGGTGCTGGGCACTCTGCAGGCAGGGACACGCTGCTGCAAGCTGGAATGGAACGTGCGTGTCCCTGGGCTTTATCTAATATCTAACCTTGCTTTGATGCTATCTCGGAAGGGGAAGGTCAGGGAAAATTGCTATCTTTCCCCAACAAATTGAGTAGATAAACAAAGTCCTGCAATATTAGATGGCAAAGGAGAAGGCCACTTTAAAGTCAGCCACTGGGGCTGGCAATGCTGTGAGGGAGTGAGCTGATGAGGAGTGTGGGCTGAACAACTCTGGGTGCCACAGAGCTGATAGTAACCAGGGCTATTACCCAGGCAGCTCAGCGGCAAACCTGGGAGGAAAAAACTACCATTCTGTCCACTTGCATCCAGGCTGTGAGTAATCGGTGACCTTTAGCCTTGGGGTTCAGGCTCAGTGTGGCAGCCAAAGGCTGGTCTGCAGAGTAACCAAAGCACTGGGGACCTCAAAACCTGTAAGTCATAGAATCATATAATCACAGAATGGTTTGTGTTGGAAAGGGCCTTAAAGATCATCTAGTTCCAACCCTCTCCACCACAGGCAGGAATGTCACTCACTAGACCAGGTTTCCCTAAATCAAAGCCCTAAATTGAAGACTGGAGAGAAAGGGAAAAGAGCAGAGTCTGTATCTTCATCCCCAAGGGCCCTAGTGGCTTCTTTCCAGCTCTTCAATGCCACATAGCAAACACACCCACAGGGCTCACTGCTGCACCCCAGGACTATTGGTCTCTGGTCACTGAGGTCATCTCACACCACGTGCTCTCCGTCCCTCCCCTTCCTTACATGACCTGGCACCGATGGCATTGCCACACCACATGACGCAGCACTGCCACTGGCAGGGGACCAGCACGTCACGGGGCAGGCCCTGCTTTTCCATGACAGGGAAAAGTTCACCCGTTTTCAAAATCAGTAAGGACACGTGGCATGAAAAGCTATGAGGGAAGGTGCAGTAACATTACTCTCAAAATGCTAAGTAATCAGTAAGAAGAGAAATGAAAAGTAAAGAGCTAGCTGGCTAGCCAGGGAAACTCAAAGGATAAGCATATCCATATATATATATATATATATATATGTATATTTATTTATATACATCTATGTAGATGAGAATGGCTTTAGAAAAGGATTTGCAAGCATCCTGTATTTCATCTGGTATGCTATTTCCTCAGATAATGTGAGTGACTGAGGTGTGGAGGTTGCTACACATCTATTTCCTATCACAGACAGAGCTATTACTTAAGTAATCAATATTTAATCTCTATTAGGGAAAGCAATTTTTAAACTTGCTTTAAAAAGCACATATGCAGCACTTGATATAAATCATAGCCCTGCAGAGCTGTGTTTGACTCAGAATCTTTGCCTGTATCTTAAGAGAGAGACCAGCCTTTTCATGGGGAGAAGAGGAAGGAAGAGAACTCAGAAAACTTTGATAGTTCTGTCTATTTCAGGCAGTGGAGTCAGTCCAAAACAGCACAGGCTTGATTCACTCCCTGATTTCTGTGAGGGTGGTAAAGAACTTGAGGAAAGGGTATCAGCATCTATCCTGTGGTGAGTCAAAAACTGCAACCAGAGCTGGCTGTAGTGATCCCTCTCCTCTGCTCCCAGAGGTGAGGCTTGGTCAAAGCTGAAACATTTTGCAGAGATATGTCAGCTCACAGCTGGAAGGCCTTGGGGCAGATTGACAGAGAGGAACTCAACCACCAAAGGCTGATGAGCAATGTGGAGAATCAGAATTAATCCATTCCCTGCCTAATTTGGGGAGATACTGGAAGAAAACACTGGTCTGGGTCAAAGAGTAAATCAGTTCTGGTCAGACCTTTCTTTTTTCTCATTCAAGTTATAATTTCAGAGCAGCCCCAAAAGACTGAGGCACCAGGTTTTTGCAGCATCCCCAGCACACAGTGTACCAAGGGATAAGATGTGAACTTTCCTGCTCCCGTGTCTCAGGGGTTGCCAGCGGTCAGACTGGTCCCAGCTCAGGGTGTGAGCACAGGGTATTTCTCCCTGGTCCCCCACCTTCAGCCCTGCCACTGTGTAATCCACCCCAGCTGCCTCGAGGGAGCACAAGGGCTCCCAGCCTCAAAGACCTCCACCATCAGTAAAATGCCCTTTTTCAGCACTCAGAGCTATGCAGAAGGTGAATTCAGTAGGAACTAGATGGTGTAAGTTTCTTGAATTTGAAGTGAAAGTTCTGCCAATTTTAACAGTATTTGAAGAAATCGAGAAAAATGCAAGGGTGAGACACATAGATGTGTGTCCAGCACTGAAAGATACCCAACAGACCAATTTCCCTACCTTTTGCAGTGAAACAAACCTGTGGCTGCTCTCACAGGAATACACACAGAATTGGGACAACTTTAACAGCAAAGAGATGTTTGTTTGGATGTGACTTGGCTAAAGATTTTGAGAACACATTTAGATATTCAGCATAAAGAAAAGCAGAGGGGGGGCTGAGATTTATCAGGAATAAACAGAGTCAACAGAACTTCATTATTTGCAGTCACGGTTCAAGGCCAGCAGAACGCACCAGGCACACAAAGGACATGCTGGCTCAAGGCTGCTGAAATTTAATGTTGTGCAATATTTCTGCAGATGTGGAATAGCAAACTATTCTGAAAGCCAGCGCTCAGTTCAGCAGAGAGCAAAATCCGCAGAGAGAATGAACATAGAGCAGTATCAGAATGCAATTTTAGCCCAGTTATGCTAAAAAAAAAAGGACATTTATGCCCTCAGTTTCATTTACCTTCAGGTCTCTGCTCTTTGACTGTCACCAAATACACTGTGGCTTGCTCCTGGGCTCCTGTTTGGAGAGTATCTCAATACTTTCCATAATAATAATAGTTAAAAAAAAAAAAAGGTCAGTGTAACTGAGGGATAATATATCTCAGGATCTACTCCTCACGGACAGTGCAGATGTGCCAGGGTTGGCTCTGGTTTATAAACAGTAGGGACGCTGGTTTTTATTCTCCAGAATGACTGCCATAGTCACTTCATCTCCTGTTTGACATGAGTCAAAAAGAGTATCTTGAGTTATTTCAAGACTGATGCTGTGTTCTCAGTGGTTTGATCATCCTGAAGAGTCAGTTCAGTGTATAAATAAACCCAAAGACTTCCATGATGACAGTTTAGTGCCTGATCATACCTGTGGAGTTCTCTCATGTTTGACAGCAGACCCTTCCAGGAGCTGCAGGGGAAAATGCAAGGAACACACGGGAAATGTGCATGAAGTAATTAAGGTACATGAAAAGTTCCAAGTCTCTTTGCTAGTGGGAGTTTCTTTCTGAGATTTGTAGGAGTTTGTATCCCTGTTGAAAAGGAATATTTTGGCTCTTACCTGCTGGTGATGTTCTCAATAAGTAATGGATATGACTTTTTCAAAATTTGCCTGAAAGAAGTCAGTTTTCACTTGCTTCCCCTGCTGGGAGGGGATGTGAGAACAAAACACTTCCTGACAGAACTCAGACACTTTTTTTAATGTGCTCCTGGAATTTTCTGGGATACTGAGCATGAAGCAGATTTAATAAAATGATGAAACATGCTTGAATAAATCTGTGATGGTGGAAAACACTTGCAGGAGTTACAGAAAATGGATAGAGACCAAAATCTCCACTCGTTCTTTACATTTTTCAATATTAAGAAGTTCTGTGTTTGGTTTAAGATTGAAGGCTTTTTCATATATGATAAAAAATAGTTTGTCCTCATCTTCTTCAAACAGTTTGTTTTAAATTCAGAGCTCTGTGTTGAGACACTTCAGTTATGGTTGCAGTATCAAGATAGGTCTTGGCAACATCCCTCCTACAAATGACAAATATTTGTAAAATGGTTTGAATTGTATACACAGAGATACCAGATTAACAGACACAAGACAGCAAATGCTGAGCTTTTCCAGCAATCACAGAGTAGTTCTGTGCTACAACTCTGTGATGCACAAATTTGTTCCAGAATTTACTGTTTCAGGCTACTGCCCCAAACAGGGCTGTAAATTACCATTTCAAATGGCTTAGCTTTAATTAAACATTTTCCCAAGTAAGATTCCAAATAGTAAAAGTGCAGGCTGTGGATATCAATTTCCAGGTTTTGTAGAATTATGTAACTCTCTGCCTACTTTTTTGTGGTTTTATTACATTTTCCAACTTTCCCTAATCCCATCTAAATGATCAATTTTTTTTTTTCCCAGCTCTAGCTCTTAAGTGACTCTCTCTAAACCCTATGTAATGCCCAATATGTTTTGTTCCCATTTGAGAGTTTACCTTATTTCAGACAAAAAAGCAATTTCAGTGAAGCTGAAATGTATGGTTTTGGTTTCAGAGCTACCTCTGACATAAAACTACTAAGCCTTTATTGAAATATATATGATTCTACCATAAACGCCCTCTTTATAGAATGCACCTGGAGAATATAATGAAAAACATACCTGTTTCTCATACAAAACCGAGCAACTGTTCTGTAATAATGTATAGTCCATTTGATATTTAAAAGGTCATAATTTTACACAAAGAGAAGAAAAACGCAGGCACGGTAAAAAGTAACATTAAAAAGTGTAGCTGCACATCTCACACATCTGCTTTTGTATTAGGCTGACAGGAGCAGCTGAATCACGTGCAGCACACTCTAATCACAGACAGACCAAAAGAACGTCTCTATACCTCACTGCCCCTCCCTGTCAGCGTTTCCCAAACCGTAACAATTTAACCTCCTCGTCCCCTTGGGAGACAAGAACACGATTCCCAGGTTGTTTTTTTCGGCAGGGAGAACTGAGGTGTGGGATGGATAAACACATTTCAAAATGCCACACAGGAAGCCTGCAGGAGAGCTGGAGCAAACCCAGGTTTGCCAAGTGTGGGATCAAGTTCAAAGAGCCCCATCTGAGTGGTTGCCCATAACATGTATTAGGAGCCTCAGGAGACCATGTGCTACCTGACAGTGCAGGAGCATGAACTACTCTCCAGACCTTCTGTACCTCTAAAGTGAAGTCCAACAGCTGTAACTTGAACCCTGGGATCAAGTCCTGACCATGGATGTGCAGCACCAACAAGGAGGAGCTGCGTTCCTAGAACAGGTCTAATGGATCACCCCTCCATCCTGTTAAACTATATGGGGGAATCACAAAACCCTCCAAGATTTTCCTCACTTAATTTCCATTTAAAGAAATGCAGATCCAATATGTACTTTAGGTACTGGGAGAGATCCCTGCCCTGTTGAGGCATGCCAGTACTTAAAGGGGGCTTATAAAACACAGGTAGAATGACTCTTGGCACCAGCAGATAGTGGTAAGACAAGAAGAAATAGATTTAAATTAGAAGAGGGAAGATTTAAATTAGATATTAGGACAAAATTCTTTACTCAGAGGGTGGTGAGGCACTGAAACAGTTGCCCAGAGAAACTGTGGATGCCCCATCCCTGGAAGTACTCAAGGCCAGGTTGGATGGGGCTTGGAGCAACCTGGTCTTGTGGGTGGCCCATGGCAGGGGTGTTGAAACTGGATGTTGTTTAAGGACCCTTCCAACCCAAGTGTCTCTGTGATTCTATGTATGACAGCTCTTACTGTATGACATACACCCTGGATGGGTTTCTCCCTTTTTGAGCCTCTTTTTATTAAGACTAATAGTGAAATTCCCACCAATGAGCTCAGACTGACCCTTACATGCCAGATTCAAATTAAGGGATTCAGGAGCCACAGTACCCAGTATTGAGAACACAGTATGTCAGGCACAGTTGGCCTCCCAGCAGAGCCCAGTGATTAAGCTCCATTTCTGGGCTTCCTTGCACTCACAGCCCATCCCAGGAGACATGCCTGCCTTGGGAGGAGACTCTTCCACTGTGCTGAAAAAAACAGCTGTCTCTCAAGAGAACAGGACTTTCTAATGTGTTTCTTCCCTACCCAAAACTTCAGGGAATGAGATATCTTAAGACCTTGAAAAAACATCATGATACCTTAAAAAGCAAGAGATGTGGGATGAATTGTCTAAGGGTGGAGAGACTGAATGAAGCCTTCCCTCATTCCGTTGGACTGTCCTACCCCACAGGTGTTGAGGGAAGCAGTAGATGCTGCTAAGCTCTTGGAGAAGACTGGTGCCCTCAGTGTTCCCAGAACCTTTACTGGTTAAATTGCTTCTCAAGTGTTCACATTAGCTTTGTAATCCCTGATTCTTGACGCAAAAGACTGACTCAAAATCCTCCCTTGCACTAGTTCTTTGGGAGGGAGGGAGGGAGGGAGGACAGAAGGAAGGAAGGAAGCAAGGAAGCAAGGTACTTGTGCTTTCTAATCTATTTTTAGCATCCCCAGAGTTCTGCATACCAGCAATTGCAAACACTGCCTTCTTTGGGCTAGTGGCTGCAGGTGATCTGGATGTATGAGCAGAGAAAGATTTTCTTTACTGTTCTCCTCTTTGAACTCTCTTGGTGCTTGCTCTCATCCTTGAAACTTTTTTGTAAAACTTCCTTTGTCAAACTTCCACTCTTCCAAAATCAGATTAATGAGAAAATTACGCTCTTTGAGTAAAAGTTGTTGCTTATAGCAAGGGCAGAAAAATATGAAAAACTGTGTGCTAGCAGTTGAAGCAGGATGAGGTTGTCAGGGTTGGACTCCTGGGTTCAATAAGTCAATGTTCAACCCTGTTGCTGTGTAAACCACTCAACAACTCTGTCTTGTTTTATTTCTCGGTGAATTCATGCATAAAATGTTATTATTCCTTTCCCTCTCTTATTTTTTTAACTGAACTTTGGCTGTGCTTTGTGTCACACCAAACACAGTTCCTGCTCACAAGAAATACAGTCTGGCAAGCAGCATTGTTTATTTAGACAGAGCCCTGGGTGTGCAGGTGATACGATCTGGGGCAAGCGTTGCATCTTGCTGTTACTTCTCCAAAGACCACACTTCAGGAAACAGGACAATGAAAACATCACCATTGCCATGACAGGCTGGACCCACTTGAGGAATACACAGAGCTCGTGTTGCCAGGGGACTGGGCTTCTCACAGTTGTTGGTGCTGACCTACTGGAGGTACCCCTAAGAGGTAAGGAAGCATTAGGGCCCGCAGGTAAGCACGGGGGCTCAGGGACTTGCTCAAGGTTACATAAAAAGCCTGTGTCAGAGCCAAGGTTTAAACCCTCAGTGGCAGGGGTCTGTCTTCACTCCCCTTGCCCACAGGAACTTATCCTGTATAGGATGAGGCATGGCTGGATTGCAGACAGTGGCCTGGGGTGTCAGAGGTGCCACAAGACCTGAACAAGTTTTGGGGTCAACAGCATCACTGCAAAGTGAGACTACAGCTGAACCTCCGCTCCATGAAGGCCCAATGGCACAGTACTGGGGGGGGGAGGATGTTTCTTATTAATGGGATACAGGTTGCATATGGCATTGTCAGCTTGTTGTGGTCAGAATTTGAAGAATTTCCTACCCTCTGCCCTATTTAGTAGTAACAGTGAACTTGGCTTCACAAGGAAGAAATTGTTGGGCGTTTTTTTGTTTGGTTTGGTTTTGTGTTTTTTTGTTTGTTTGTGGGTTTGTTTTGGGTTGTGGGTTTTTTTTTTTTTTTTGGTAGTAACTTAAGCTTTAAGAAGTTTTTGGCGTCATTGCCTTTGACTCCAGTAGTGTAGCAAGCAACAGCTTGCAATAAGCAACAGTTTGCATCAGGGCATAAAATACTCTAGGGTTCTTTGCAACTTTTAGGGAAAAAAATACCTTCTTTCAATTGAGATACTTCCTTTTCTTAAAGAAAATAAACAACAACTCCAGAGCTGAGCTCACCAGCAAATGGTGTCTCCAGAAGCTGAGGGTTCCATGGAGAAAAGCCTGATGGGGACCCCACAGTCCTTGCATACTGCCTTGCATGGCAGGCTGCCTGGGCTGGAGGATCCCCCTGTGCAGATCCTGATCTGATGGGCTCCTCCCTCCAGCTGCTCTTCATTTTCCTACTCTCTCACTAGTCGATTTATCTCTCTCCCCTTCATATCTCTGCCCCTTCCTTTGTTTTTCCTTTCAACTAATCCCTTCCTGCTTTTCCCCTGGCCCCTTCTGTGTTACATATACACACACACACTTTTCTATGCAGGGAAGTTAATTTAGATTAAAGGAAGGGATAGATTTAAGAAAGAATTGTTCTCCCAGAATAACTCCACATAGGGATGCCCTAATTCTGGAATAAAAGCATTTTCAAATGAACACAGTTCTTTGTATGCAGCAAATTAAACCAACTCAATCTGAAATCCTTCTGCTAGGATTGCAAGTGCTCATCTCATTATGCCCAGATTTAATTGGGAACATCTCCTCATGCCAAAATTGCCATAAAGACAAGATCCTGTTCCACTCCAGGCGTGCACGGATACCCCTTCCAAACCATTCAAAGAGAGCAATACATCTGCCACTCAACCATCCATGAAGAAATCAGGGAGCTAACATAACATTTGCAAGCCAAACTGTGCTCACTCTTCTGCAGTATTCATCTGTTTAGACTGCAAACTCCAGGGTGAGAAAACTTTCTCCCTCTCTTTTTTATGTGGTGCCTGGCACAGAGAGACCCTAGCCTTCATTGTATGGCCACGGCACAGCAAACAAAGAATTAAGCAGAAAGGGTTGTGCTTTCATGAGTGCCTCCCAGTCCCAGGCAAACTGAACTCTCTCTGACATCTGCGGGGCAGCAGTTTTCACCCCACCTGAATTTGGGAACCAAACTTAGCCAGCTGCTCTCAGAGGCCTCCTTCACAGAAACCTGGGAGAAACAGGCTCTTCTAGAGGTATGAGCGAAATGGTTCAGAGCAGAAACCATAAAGCTTCTCCCCAGTAAACCCACAGGAGCCACAGGACTGATCTTGCCTCAGTTTTTGTTTTCAAATACGCACACAGGCATTTTCCTCTAACACAGAGGAAATTTTATGAAAAACAATGAAAAGAGGAGGAAGGCAATGGACTGAGGAGGGATGAGAAGAGAACACAATTCAAACTTGCATGGAGTAAAAGCATGAAAATTGAACTGAGCAAAGGTTAATATCCAGCTGGACTAGTTAATTCTTCAGGCAGTGAACAGCTCCATGGCTGCTCGTGTGCTCAGTGAGTGGCCACTCCACATTTACAGACAAGCCTTTGGTCTTCCTACTCCAAAACTACAACTTTGTGCCCCACACCAGGAGACAACCTCAGTACAGCACAAGGCACTACTTCAGAGAGCTCTCGGCCCCAGTTGTCTTATGAGATCTTGGGTTAATTGATGAATGAATCATTTGGAGGTCCCAGGGTGACAGTTGCTGCTTCAGTGGACTAGAGCTGCCCAGTTTTATTGACATGACTGTTTTTCCCATTGTGCTGGTTCAGCTGACCATGTGTTTTGAATCAGGAAGCAGTTCCAGAAAATAGGTACTTGGCTACGAAAAGAAGCCCAGCTCCCCATGAAGTCTTCCATGGTCACTCATTGTTCTGCTCCTTGCACTAAGACAACATGTGTGCATCATGGCCAGAGTTGACACTCATGAACTGGGGGCATGGCTCACCTTGGAGTGCTGGTTACTGTGTCCATGGATGCCTGAATACCTTTGGAAGATAATCCATAGGACAAAGCCCAGCCTCTTAGGTGATGGCATTGGAACAACTCTTTGACTTGGGCAGCAATCTGGCATTGTGATTCCTGGCATTAGGATTTTCATCTAAGAGAGGTTTTTTGGTATATCTCTTTGCCTATCTGTAGATGACATTTGCTGCTCGCTATGTGGGAAGTGTCCCACACAAACAGCAGAGTGTTTTCCTACCTCTGTAAATCTCTGCTATGAACTTCTGTGTGACGTGGGTTACATCCTGCTTCGTAATTACTCTCCTGTGCTCAGAAGAACACTGCTAGGTCTAAAAAGCTGGCTGGAAAGCTGGCCAGACCTCTCTTTACCATTGGGAAATCCACTGAAGTTCCAGATTTAATGGGAGAGACAGGAAATGACCTATAGCATCAACAACCATTGACATTAATTTCAGCTGAAAGGAGACACCAGCAGCCGAATACCCGTGCAAGCTCATTTCCTCTCCCCCAGCTGTTGCAGTCTCCAGTTCAGCTGAACTGGAGTTCAGGGCTGTGGTGAGACACGTTGGTCACATCTATGCTTGTAAAGTAAACAAGAGCGCAGCATGGTCTGCGTTCGTGTCCTAGCCCACTTTATATTTTGGCCCCAGCACAGCAACTGGCGCCAGGGAGAGCATGTCCAGCTGGGATTGTCCAGGGTTTCTTGGGAATGATGGCTCCTCATCAGGCCAAGCTAACATGCTTAGCATCTCCAGAGGTCCTGGAAGCCTAAATACCTCCCTTCTCTCCCTTGCACTCACCCTTCATCTTTCTGAACCAACCCACTCTCCAACAGCACATTGTTAATGTTGCCCACGAGCTCATGGACAAATCGATATGCTGGTGGCCCCAAGTGAAATTCCGATCTCAGAGTCTCAAAACTCAGTCTTAAAAGTCAGTGGATTTGTCATGAGAGAAAAACAAACCAATATCTTTATGAAAAAAACCCACCAACAACCCATGCAAGCACAACACATTTAGGAACCGGACTGTGGCTGCCCAAGTGGCTTTATACCATCTCCTACAGTTATTCCTGGTCTAGTAGAAGGTGTCCCTGGCAGTGGCAGGGGTTCAGAACTAGATGATCTTTAAGGTCTCTTCAAATCCAAAGCATTCTGTGAGTCTATGATTCTGCTAAGACAGAGAAATTTGCGAGCAGTTGAGATGCAATTCCAAGTAGTGCCCACCTTTACTGCAGGTGTTAAATGGCCAGTCCAGCACTGCTACTACCAGCCCAGTATTGCTATGACTTAAGTCATTAACACCGAGGCAGGTTGCTGGAAATCATGCCAAGTTTATCTATCTATTAATTGACCATCTCTATATTTTGTTCTTTAAGGAGATTTCACACAAAAAATAATTAACCTGGAAGAAGCATGAACCTCAAGCAATTATGTTCCCTCTAAGAGAGCTGTGAGGGTTTCCTTGCCTCTAGCTATGAAGCCCACGATATCCAGCAATCCTTTCTCATACAGTGGATACTGGGATCTCTTGTGCTTGGCCCAAAAGAAACCTACAGATGTCCGCTGCTGGCTTTTCTCTTGGTCTAGGCTCTCATAAAACTTCCACAGATGTTTGCCTTGGGGTTGAAGCCTCTTCTCAAGGAGCTCAATGCAAGCAGCTCTCACAGCATGATGCTTTGCTGAACTGGCAGAAAGCTCCTCTGGATATTTTTATTATTTGGAGGGTGATTTTCTCATGAATTGAAATAAATGACTGAACTTGTTTATGTGGAGAGGGATAAAGCCATCTATGCAATTTCTCCTGCTCTGTTACATATATATGTACCAAACCGGCGCTTTGGAAAATCCCACCCTGAAACCGGAGCTATAAAGTTAGCAGTTAATCTCAGGGGACTAATCTTCAGCCAGTGTCAGTCGGCATCACCTCGACATGTGCTGGCTCAGGATTTGGCCCCAGGATCAGGGGACTGTTGTGCAGCAGAGGACCAGAAAAGGGCCCAGAAAAGGAGACAGCACTGCCATAGGGACTCTCTGAGCTGCTGGGGAGATTAGCATGTCCCATGCCAGACTAGAACTGGGTGGAAATCAGGTGCCTTTTTATTGCTGAAAATATTTGAGGAGTAAAATAAATTTTAAAAATGCTGCCTCTGCTTTGTAATGCATTGTCTGCTTCATCTCCCCAGAACAGCTCAGTGGTCTCAGGGGTCGCCTTCCCTTTCGCTGTCCCCGTCAGCAGCACGTATTTTCTGTTGGGAAAGAGAAAGAAATGAGAAGGGTGGTTTGAGGGTGAGAGAGGTCACTCATTTAAGGCTTGTCCTTAATCCCTTTTCTGCTGCAGACTTCCTGTGTGTCTGTAAAAGCAGATCAGACCAAGGACCACGACACCTCTAATAATATCCTTTACCAGGTGACATCTCAGTTTCCCCTCCATGAGCTGGGTAAGACCTGTTGAATCTCTTCTGCCTGCAGTGCTAAAGGCAAAAGTGCAGGCATCCCACTTTACAGAGTATTTCTGCATGTGGTTTCCCCCCCCATATTTCAGCTAGAAAGACATTAAAAAAGAAGCTTTGTTTTCCATGCAGCTTCACACTTTAAAATTCTGTCTTCTATTTTTTCCAGGAGGTTTAAATGAAGAGCAGAAAAGAACCTTTTCTCTAAACGTTTAAAAATATTTTTCATCCTTTTTTCAGAGGCAGACAGAGTGGTCTGAGGGAGTAATGAGCATAAAAAATGTGAATTAGGAAGGCAGGAAAGAAGAAAAGGAAGAAAAAAATCTAACATTTAAAAATGGCTTTTAAAAGAATTTCCCCTTTTTTGGTAAAAATTAAAAAGTAATTGAAAATTATTTTCCTGCAAAATATTTCTTAATTGGTGGATCACATCTTTAGTAATTCTGAGGTCAGAAACATTTGTTTTCATCCTTATTTATTTTTGCATTAAATAAAAACAAGTTGAGACATGGGAAGTCACTTTGATAGAAGACATTTTCTGAAATCTGCATATTGCTTAAATTCCATTCCAGATCTGTTTTAGACTTACCCAAACTGAACGAAACCTGCAAAGTGTTTGAATTTCACCCATCACTGCTGTTAATCCCTCTTTTCTTCCCCTCACAAAAGAAGAAAGGTTTCATCAGTGTCCCTGGGAGACATCAGAAAGATGAAGCCCCTCCTTACCCCAGTTTTCATTTTTTCAAGGAGATTCAGCTCCCAAGATGCTCAGGTATTGCTGGCTGGACTGCCTGAAGGACTCTGAGCATGTAGAAGCGCGTGCCTTCCCTTCCAGCTACAGGCAGCATCTGTGCTGATTATGACCTTTTGGACTGTGATTTAAAATGAGAATTTTAAGCTGTTTCAGTGGGACACAGACACTGGTCCTACATCCATCTGATCCTCCATCCCAAGGCAGACCTGGCCTGTCCCTCATGGATGCCAAGGTGTGAGCAGGGCCAGTGCCCAGTGATGTCCCCCACTGCACTCACCACATGCCACCAGCATCAGCTCTGCCTTGAGCCAGGGGAGGCATCTCTTGCTTCACTAGCCTTTAAATGATTTGCCTTCCATGACTGTATGTGGCAGCCCTATGGCAAAGAGTTCCCCCCTCTTAACTACACACTGGGGAAAATGGCTCCTCTTTTGTTTCTTTTTTTTTTTTTTTTCCCCTCTGAACTTGCCACTAACTGGTTGCATCTGATGTTCCCTGGCTCTTGTATTAGAAGAGACAGCAAACAGTCATCTTCTATTCATATTTTCCTGTCTTGCGATCTCTATCATATCGCCTTCAGCGGTGCCTTTCCCAGCCTGGGGAATCTGAGCCCATTTAATTGCACTCCTACTCTGTTTGAGAGCAGAATTAATCTGTTTAATTATCTGTTTAGTCTATTCCTAACCTATTGTTAGGGTTTGATGGCCTGGAGCCACCCTGGTGTCTGGTCTGAGCTAGACTGCTTCACAGGGCCCACCAAGAAGGAGAACCTCTGGACACAGGCTCAGCAGAGCCTGGATTCATTCTGTGGCATTTTGGATGCCAAAGCCCACTCAGAAGGCAGCGGTCAGTGAAGGCATGTGCCCTTCAGCAGAGCAGGGAGCAGAATCAAGCAAGACACACTTCCCTCCCTTTCTGGGCATCACCCTTTGGGTTTTGCCCCAACCTCGTGTATCCCCCTAGGGTCAACATCCCATGACCTTATAGGTGACTCTGGTGCTGAGGTGACTCCTCGCTGACGGGGTGCTCTGAGTCTGCTCACAGGACGCTGCACCAGTCCACACTGCTAATTGTTTTTCTCTTTCCTAACTCTAATTAATTCAGTCTCATCCGTTTATAATCGCAGTAAGCGCTGTGCGATAATAAATAGCAGAGGAAAGCTTCGCTGGAGGAGAGGGAGGGGGGCTCAGCATCCAGCAACAGAAGTCTTGCAGGATCAAGCATCTAAGTGGTTGCAATTCAGTGATGATGTAGCTTATTTGACCTGTGAAACGTATTCCAGGAAGGCACACTCACAGCTGTCTCTCACACACACCGCCTCGCCAGCCAGCATCAAAAACTGCTTATGCCTTCTTTTCATCTGTACCAGATGGTGCTGTGACACCAGGGGCCTGTCTTTTGTCCATGCCATCCCCGCAGAACTTGACAGAGTGAAGAAGAAAGGTACTTCTACCTTGCATAGATCTGCCAAACCCGCCCTGAAGACCCCACACCCTGCGTCTGCTAATTGCACCAACATTGTCTTGCAGCATGAAGAGCTCCAGCTCTCTGTTTTCTTTCAAAGTATATTTGTTTTATAGCTGACATGTTTATATATGTTAACTGTTTGCTATAGATATCTGTCAGCTTCAACTGGTGAAACCAAAAGAAAGAAAAAAAAAAAAAGGAAAAAAAAAAAGAAAAGGAGGGGCTGGCTCTAGGCCAGAGATACGTTTCTTAAAAGCACTTTGCTTTTTGTCACATGGTTTTGCATAGAAAGAGAAACGAGGAAAGGAAGGGTGGACTGGCAAAGGATATTATGCTTTAAATACTGTGAAAGAATTTCATATGAAAATGTACTCTACTTTTCAGATATTAGCCTAAGAGCCATAAAAATTTATTTTATAGTCCTAGAAATTATACACAAACATTGGTATACTGTTTGTCATAAAAACCGCTCTAAAGAGGGAATCGTGCATTTTGCTTTTCGAAATATGACATTTATGAGCTGCCTTTGATTGTTACCAGAGTGTTTTTAATGAAGTAGAAAATGTGTGTCTGTGTGCTCGTGTGTGCGTGTGTGTTTGTGTGCATGTGCTATAGGAGGATGTGTCACTGAGAAAGAGATGACTTCTGAAAAATGTTCTTTACTCAGCCCAGAGGTTTGCTCTTTCCACTTTTCAAAGAACAAAGACCACAGCCCCTCCTGGCAGTGAGAGGAAAGGCAGAAGTGTCTGTTTCTTCAAATTTGGAGACAAATCAGCAAAATTTCCTGGCATTTTTTTCTTCTTTGCTTTCCTCTCAAGAGTATGGGCTATTGCAGTGCAAAACCATCTTCACTTTGACATAAAACTGCAACACTTAAGGATGAAGGTGAAGGGGCGCAAGTCTGTCCCCAGGCCAAAGATGTTGGCTCAGGTTTTTCTTATATGTTTAAAAGGGTTTTAAATTGGAATTACATGATGCTTATTTCTTCTGCTAGTCCTTATACACAGTGCCCAATCGCTCACAGTGATAGGATTCACTGGCTCCCAGGCACTTTTTGCACTGTGAGATGAACAGTCTTATTGGGATGACACACTTCTTTCTGCTGGTCCATTGCACTACCTTCCCTGCCCAAAAGCAGGGTGGGGAGTCAGACGATGACTCAGCCTATGCACTCTTGATTTTAAGAGTGCCTGATGTTTTTCCAAAGGGACAGCTTTGTCTCCATGAGAGCTAGGTTGCTTTGCATAATTTTCTTGATCTCCAGGTCTTTTTAATTTTACTGTATGGGACTGCTCCTTACAGGGCAGGAAGCCACCAAACCTTTCCAGATAAGCTCAGTCTTCCTTCATTTATGGTTATGGCAGGGCTGAGTCCAAGCTAATGGCCCCAAATGAGACACAAATAATTGCAGCTTGGGCACAGAAACCATATTCCTGCAGCCTTGCGGTGCCTGACCCATTAACAGTGGGTGTTTGAGCTGAAATTGGACCTGTTTAAAAAAAATGATCGAAGACCTTGTGCCTGCAGTTATGGAGCGAGGGGTTCTGATGCCCAGAATCTGTTTGTGCCTGTTATTTGCAGCTCAGTGATTTATTAGCAGGACTCTGGACACAGACCATACTGGGCAACCCCGTCTTAAATCTTGGGCTACAGATAGCAGGGAAGGCAGACAGTCTGCAAGGAAACCAAAAGCACTTTGAGCCTTAACTGCTGCCTGAATCATCTCACAAAAGGCATACAGTACAGCAAACTGTTGCCCTGCAGACAAATTTCATACAAAGTGACTGTATAAAGCACCAATGTTTATACACAAAGCTGATGTGGGTTGAAGGGCTGTTTGAAATTACTGTGGCTAGTTATGTAATTATTTGAGGAGAGTAGAGCACAATAAGTTAATATAAACATTGAAGAAGACAGTATGGATTCACTGGATGCTTACATGAATCTGTCATCTTTATAACAAATGTCTTTCTTCAAATATAAACCATGTACTTTGTGGCTAAGAAATCATAGGTGTCCAGTTATGTTTGATGGGGAAAAAGAAAGATGGACGGGCAGGAGGAAAATAACTAACCTCCATGTTGAAAGACTGCTGGGCATTTGGTGTTTGCCAGCTCTTTGGACAATGCCTTGATGTCCAGTTGATTTGGTACCAGGTTTGAATTGGACTCTGCACACTTAGGTAATCCTGGCATGTAAGATGAGCTCTACAGCAACGTGTGGAAATAACTGGTATGAGAAGCAGAAAGAGATAGTAAAGGCTGCATGGAGGTAATGGCTGGGTGAACTACGTGGACTTCACAGCATCATCAAGAATGCACAACATCCTTATGGGTAACTGGTGGCAGGTCTGCTCTAGTAATTTATGTGACAAGTAGGTTGCTTTTTCCACTTAATGTGGTATTAACCAGAATGGCAGAAATTATGATGTGAAATATTTTGAAAAGATAATAACTAAGAAAGATAATCTTGCGGTTAGTGCATCTGACTGCCTTCCCAGAGAGGCTGCTTTTTCAGCCTGACATATTTCTGATAAAACATCCACTCTCTCACTAGTCTGTTTCTCTATTTGACAAACAGGAATATATACTAAAAATGTGGGGTTTTTTTCTGACTGTTTTCTATTCAGGTTGAAAGTTCTTCGGGGAGAAGCTTTGTGCTTTCACAGCACCTGACACATGGGGTCATGTTTCACAGGAAGCCCCTGTGTTCTAAAGGTCAATAAATATATGTCACAATTTTCTTCTGCCCCTTCTCTAGCTGAAATCAGGTTTTTTATTTAAAAAAAATAAAAAGAGTAATTCATCTGCAAAAAAAAAAAAGTGTTGTTTTTTTTTTTTCTCAAAGGCAGACCCTTTCTTTTTAACTGTATGATATGCTACGTGTGAATGGCAGTCTAGCATTCAATAAAGCAAAAGGATATGGTTTAAATAATGATTACAGTAGTACAGCTTCTCCTCTCTTCAAAATCAAGTACACTATAATCCAATGCTGGTGTAATCCCTGACAGGTCTGAAAGTATGTGAGAGTTGACATATACCACTGAGTACAAATAAGCCATAGTCAGGGTCTCCACCTGGAAAAATTACCTTAGGATTGGTATTTTCTGGACCAGGGCTTGCATTTTTCAGTAAGCTTATCTCTCTTAAACAACAAATGAAACAGAGCTGATGGAAGAATAAAAAAGAAAAACAAAAGGAAGGAAAAAGAGGTGGTTTCAAGACTGATAAGACTTTTTTTTTCTTCGTTTTTATCTAGTTATTGCACAGTGTATCTCCCCTTGCTGAGTGCAGAAACATGAGAAGAGTGGTGTCTAAATCAGCAAGCTGGTGTTATATGTAAAAGTGAAAGGTGAAGCTGGGAATGGGAATCCCAACTCACTTTGCCCATGACTGGTTTGTTGTCACAGAAATTCAATGTTACTGAGACCTCAAAGAGTTGTAGCATTCCTGAGACAAGTCACAGCAGCTACCTCGACTAGGAGAAACTGTCCAGAGTAGAATCACAGAATGATGAACATAAAGAACATCTAATTCCAACACCCCTGCCATGGGGACACCTTCCACAAAACCAGGTTGCTCAGAGCCCCATCCAACCTGGCTTTGAACTCTTTCAAGGATGGGGCATCCACAGCTTCCCTGGGCTAGGAATCAGCTGGTCTTACAGCCAGATCTGAAGGTTTCCAGGTTTTTCCATACATTGTTGAGCTGCTCTTTCCAGAGTGCTAAGCAGCCACCTGACACCCAGCAGCACTGCCAAGGCTGTCTTTGCAGTCTGCACCACAGAGGCAAGCTCAGAGTCTTCCTAGGCAAAAATGGTCTTGACACGACTTTAGAGTACAAAAAAGTTCAAAAGGTTTTGTTTTTGCTCCAAGACAGATCCAAAACACATTTTGAAAATTTGAAAGTCGTCGTAAAATGGATTCACTGTCTTCCTGCCAGCTCTAGTCAGCTGTTTGGGCTGCAGAAAAAAGCTGAGTTGCTGTAAAACACACAGAACAGAGGAGAGCACAATTCTGTTTACAGTGACCCAAACTTCTAAAACTCTTCTTGAAATGAAAACCCACTAAGGACTGTTCTCAATTAATGGGACATTTGTGAGTGCAACCACACGTAGACAAGCTGGGGCTAGTCCTAGTCCACGTTATAACAGGGCAGCTGCTTTGAATTCTGTTGCATTAAAGTGGCTGAAGGCAGAACTGGTGCTGCTGAGAATGGCAATGCAAAGACCCTACCACGCATTTGGCACACAGCCAGACATGCTGCTGCAAGTCATTTGGGAAGCTCAAGGAGTGAGGTTTACCCCTGGAGGAGCCTTGTCCTCTACCTGTGCCAGGGCATGGGAATTCAGTGTGCATTTTCCACAATAGTCCACTGCAGTAGGACAAGCATTTTTGGCCTGTTCTTGCGTTCCTCCTTTTGCTGAGATCTGGGACTAGTCTCTCCTCAAGGTTTGGTTTTTTTTAAATCATGCAATATCTTCATCCATGGCACACAGAGAGTTCAGAGATGCCCTTTGCCAGCCTTACCCTGTCTGTGATGTCAGTACTTCACCCTCCCCTCTCTTCAAACTGGGAACTGAACATGAAATTTAGGGAAGAACTGACTCCCATCACGCTTACAGTAGTTTTAATATGCTGAGATCTCAGTAGATTTCCCAAGGCTTAAACTGGTGTTATTGAGAGCTATGTAAATCCCTGAGAACAGAGCTGATGATTCTGCTGGAATGGGGACCATTACCCTTATTTTAACACAGGTTTCTAAAACAAAGACAGCCATATGCTTAGAGCTGAATGAGGCTGTTGTTACCCAGAAAGAGACCTTCCTTCCAAGGCTTACACCATGTTTTCTTAAATTTTTTGAAGGACAAAACCCAGCTATTTTAATGAACCTAACTCAATAATTCCTAATCCTAAAGTTAAACACTAACAGTGAGGCTCAAAAACTGGCCTCCCAAGTTTCAAAACACAAATCATGACCAGAACCCATTGGTAAACATTCCTGAAAATAAGTTTTGTTTTGTTTTCCCCCTCATGCTCTGCTGAACCTTGGAAAAACTAACTCACTCCTAATATTAATCCTAGTATAAACAGATTAGAAGCTCCCCTTCCCCCTGCTCTGCAAAAAATAATGCCTGTGAAAAGACATTTTTTCGCATCAATGAAACCTGAACGTTTGTCTATTTTATGGATACCTTAAAAACAAATTCTCTCTTATTTTCTTATTTTAAAGCCTGAGACAAAAGTTTAATGTGTTATAAAAAGGTGATACTTTTTTTTTTTTTTGCATCCATTTGATTAACAAAATTTGTGACTTTATCAGAAATAGCAGATCCAGCCCTTTTCCTCCTGAAATGAGGGTGTGCCAAGCATCCGATTGGAGATGTCTCCCTGTTCCTTTCTCAGCAGCAGCGTGTGATCACAACCCACTAATAGTGGAATGAATGCTGGGGAAGAGTGTTTTCAGACAGGCACCTGAGTTATGATTTGATTCCTCATAATTCATTAACTTCGAGGTGCTGTTTCAGCAGCTCCATGGGCTCTACATCTGGATTTTTTTTCTCTGCTCCCCTGCCCTTGAGACAATTAATGCCAATGGAAAGAGGGAGCATTTATCCTTGCAGGTCTTATACCCGAATTCTAGTGATATACAATCCCATTCAAACGCGAAGTGATTCCTGTGGCTTTAATGTGTATAATTTCTATGTCCTGGGCCTGGTACATTTACCCAAGGTATGAGGTGAGGTACTATCCAGGGAAATGAAAAAATAACTTTACCATGTTGCAAACACTGGCAGAGAAAGTTTCTCAGAAGAAGCTGAAGTTGTTGGCGGACACACTGATCTGCCTGTGTTGATCAGACTCCCCCCAAAGTCAGCTAACGCACCTCCCTGTGTCGCACACGACTGTTACAAATCTCAGATAACAGCATGTGCTCCAGATTTACAGCCAAAAATGGACATCTTGGGGTATGGAGAACTGCAGTTTATGAACATTTGGTTTTATGTTGGGTCAGACAGAGTTAAAGACAATCTTGGAGCATAGATTGGGCCATCTGTTATCAAGAGAATGGCTGATCAGAAAGTGTTTGTACTTTAACACTTCAGGCTCAACTCCTGCAAATGCCAAAGCTTGGAAGTGACTTTATTTCTGCATATGAAGATGTTGTTCACAGATATAAACTTTGTAAGCTGGGTGTCTTTGAATTAGGAAGGTGGCTAGGCAAGGCAAGGTAGAGAGGCAGAAGGAAAAAGGAAAGAAAGAAGGAAAAGGAAAAAGGAGGAAAATGATAAAATAAACAAAAGGTAGACAGATAGAAAGAACGATGGAAAGCTATCAGTTACAAGGGAAAATGCTGCCAAGATATCAGAAGTTTACACAGATTCCGGGAAGTGCCAGACCATCCCCCAGGCCAATATTTGTGGGTCTCACCTCCTTCTCCTGTATCCATGTTCTAGGTACAGTGACACCTTTTCCGGAAGAACAACTCAATGTGCACGTGTGTGCTGCAGTCTGACAGGGGTTACTCATTTCCTGAGTGCATTAAATGCAGTTCCTGCAGAGTTATGGCATCAAGTATAAAATCCTCTAACACACACAGCTTCTGAGGGCGGGTTAGTAACCCCCGCTCTGCTGCAATGCTTGCAGGTCAGGCAGCTTCAGCAAAAAAGGCAAGATTTGTTAGGCCAGTAAGGTTATGGGGTGGCAGGGGAGAGGGGAGGAGAGAATAAATAGCTAATTTAAAGAAGTGTCCCAACACAGGTGCCATTACATACCTGTGAGTAGATTTTCAGAGCAGCCTTTAGCTGGCGAACCAAATACCAGCAAGCAGCCTTCAAAAGATCCCCTTCCTGCATGGCCTGACTCCAACTCCCTCCATCTGACTTCTTCCTTTTTTCCTGAGCAGGACAGTATTGTGTTCAGCAAGAACATGTGCTCACATTTCTGAGTGTGTTTCAGCACCCTACTAAGCAGAGATGGCTCTTAGTCACATTTGTTCTGTAATGCTGGCAAGGACTGCCCCACAGTTTTACATACTTTTACCCTTGCCTTTACCCTTGCTAAATATTATGGCCTATTGAACTGCCTAAGCTTTCCTTCTTCCATGTAGTGTTGCAAATTTTTAAGTATTGCACAAGAGTAATGACTGATGAAATTACTATTCGGCACCAATAAATTATGCCGTGACAAACAACATTACTAACTACATACTAATCCCTCTGCGTCACTTTGACAAAGTCTCCATAAAAGAGTTCCCAACTGTTCTCCAGTGTAGCAGTAGATGTACGCAAGTCACTTCAACATGATACATGGCACGATGCAGAGCAGGGAGAGGCTGTTCCTTATTTTTTCTTTACTTAAAAGGAGTTAGAAACACGCTTTAATCTCTTGGGATATGCAAAGTAGCGGTCACATGCCCTAGCAGCTCCAGGCAGATAAGTACAGTAAGTGGTGGAAGCAATTTTTAAGCAGAAAATTATATAACCATCTCGATGGATTTCCTTTTCTATGCACTGTAAACGGGTGGTGGAGGGGGAGCTAAGCAGAGATGTGCTTACTGACAGGGAGAGAACAGAACAGTGCGGACCTTTGACAAATTGAAGAGGTATTTATTACTTTAATCTCTTAAAAATTTCTTTTAGCCTCCACTTTTCAGCTATTCCAAAATATAAATTAGCTTGGATTTACATTGCTGATCAACCATGGGAAGTGTGAGTATTTTAAAGTCATTTTAATTGTGGGGCTGTAGATTTTGCCTCTCTGCACAGCTCTGTTCAAACACTGATGATTAGAGGTTTGTAGGGGTTTTGTCAGCTGGGTAGGCACCTCAGGGGGCTGCTTATCCCAGTCTGTATACCCGAATTTCTCTACATTGGCTACAGTCCTGGACAGCCTACTAACTCAACATGACCTCCAGAAGATGTTTGCTTATCACCATTCACATAAAACCCTAATTTTTGCGTCCAATTTGGGTGCCTCTGACCAGTGATACATATATCTCCTTAAGTGATCCCAAACCTGGGGCAGCTCCGTAACTAGAAGAGATATACATGCACAAGCCCGGGTGGCTGGATATTATTTTTATGTTCCAGCACACCACTCAAGGAATATGTGTTGTCCCCATTAAATGCTCATGCTCCACTCAGCTACTGATTTGCTGCTGGCCAGAGCTCCAGGAGTCCTGCCGCAGCAAACCACCCTCCCTCCTTGTCTGCAGACTCAGCTGTGTGTTTGGCTTTAGGGTGATACCAGTAAAATATACTTGGCACTTCTACAACAGATTAAATTAGACTAAAATTAGGTGATATGGTGTGTGGTGAATCTCAGTTTGGTGAGACGTGCAATTAAGAGTTCTACAGCTAAAGATAATAACAAACTGTGTGAACATCACTGAAAGTCTGGGAATTCTCACTGCTCTCCACTTCCCGGGAGGATGGAGACATGAGTCTGGCAAGCCAGGCCCTAACCACATGGCTCCACAGCATTTGGGGTAGGGAACAAGATTTGCTGGGGTGCAGCTAGTGACTCCAGAACGAAAGGTGGCCCAAAGGAACAGGCATGACCTTCATGCAAGGCAAGACAAGGCAGATGGGAGTAAGGAGCTGGGGTCTAATTGCTCGATTTATGGCACCACTAATCCTTTAGGATTCATGCTGAGGAAGACACTTAACCAGTCAGCACCTCTCTGTTTGCCATCTCTGTTGGAGGCTCTTCTGCTTCCTTTCTATTATATTTATACATGAAGAAAATATAGCTAATACAAGAATGCCCTGTTAAACCCCATATCACTCCTTTTAAAACTGTTTTACAGAACCATCTTTAGAAAATTTATTGTAGATATCTATTTAAAGGCTGAGGCTTTTTAAAGGTGTAAATTGTCCCATAGCTCTCCTGGAAGAATAAGACAGACATTAAAATATTCCAGGAAGATAAGTGACTTTGCTGGCCTTACATGCTGGATTAGTGTTTTTATGGTTTCCACACATCTTTTATCTCCTATGCAGAGGTGTGAGTCAAGCTTTTTTATTGAAGAAGTGCATATTACTAAAGTGATGTAGTTCTATACTAAAAACACTTTCACCAGAGAGTAGAACATGGGAATGTGTAAGAAGCTTTTATCCAAGCAATTTTTTTTTCTCTGCAGAATAAGCTGCATCATAGCCTCTAAGGATATGATCCGGAGGTCTAGACAATCACAGGGCTGTTTCTTTGTCCTTTAGTTCACCTTTTTTTTAACCAGACAGGAATTTTGCTTGCATCCAACTTCATGGTCTCAGCTCAGGAGCAATGCACTCCTGGCTCAGAGGAATTACCTGAGTTATTAGCAGGACAAGTTTGTGCCTCTGCTGATTTCAATGCAGTAACCCAGGGAAAGATACACTGCTGTTTTTATAGCATATGAAACAGTGCCAGCTTTGCTGGCACCTTTGCTGCCTGTTTCTTTTCTTGTCCCCTGCCACCACGGCAGCTTCAGCCACAACTGCCCTTCATTCATAGAATCATAGAATATCCTGGGTTGGAAGGGACCTACAAAGACCATTGAGTCCAGCTCCTGACTCTGCAGAGGTCAACTCAAGGAACCACAAGCCTGAGGGCATTGTTCAAATGCTCCTCCAATTCTGAAAAGCCTGCTGCCCATTCCTGGGAAGACTGATTGCCACATCATCACAGCCCTGCAAATAAACAGCCTTTGCTGGGAAGAGCACTGACACCCATGCTGTCTACACTATCAGGTAACGGTGCCCAAGGTTTGGTTACAGTGCCGTTATCCTGAAAGCCACAGTGTGGGTCAGCTTGAACTTCACTTCAGCTGTGTCCCTGCACTGCACAAGGCTTTGATCTGCACAGCTCGGGGGGATCCAGGAGCATGGGAAAATACACCTCAGTCCATCTCAGAGGAGGTGCCTCCCAGGGTCTTTGGGTTTCTTTCCCAGAAAAGCGCGAGCACTGCAGAGGTGGCAGGGATGAGTGGTGCCAGGGAAAACCTCTGGATTGAAGCAACACACTGCTGATAGTGGAGGTGACTCACAAAGGTCGGACTCCTCTGCCCCTGTCTCCCACCCACACCAGCGTTCTGGTCATCCCAAGTACCAGACTCTGGTCATGAAGGATTTAAGATTTCCTTCTCAGCTCTGCTAATGTGCTGATGTGCCCCAGAGCTTTGGCCCCAGCAAGGCTACAAGTATCTGTGCAAGGAGATAAACCGGCTTGCCAGGACTCTCACCAGCATGAGGCAGACAGGATGACTCCAGAATATCTGATTGAATGGTGAATGTTGCACCAGAGCCATCAGTGGGCTGCTGTCTCTGATGAATGGACTGCTGGCACTCCATGGTGCAAAAACACTGTGTGCTCTGCACCAGCTTTATCCTCTCCTGGAAAACAGCTGCTGGACACCAGGGGCTGAAGCAGTTTCTGTTGGATTTTAAACACATTTAAATGCAAGATAAAAAGGGACAGATTAGTAGGACAAAATTTGGGCTGGTGTTGCTCAGAGGACCAAAGGCTGACAGACAGCATTATCTCTGAAGAGCCCACTCTTTTGCTGAGAGCTTTTAACTGACTACAAGGGACATGTGAAGGGAGACAAGAAGTATTTGGGTCAAGGAGGGCCTGGTGTGACGCACAGCAAAGCTCCCATGAGCTTCAAACAAAAACAGAGAGACCACGCATCCGCTTCTCAGCTGACTGTGACACCGGCACAGCCCCACTGACTCCAGGATCATTACTCCTTATCCACATTAAAACAAAAGGTTCAGGACACAGGATTTCAGACCACCAAGTAGTAATATTCCATTGTCTGTGGTAATGTGATATTTGTTTGAATACGAAAACCAGTCTTATAACATAGGAGGTCTCGTTGCCAAGATTGTCTACTGTGAATGAGGAAAATTGTGTAAATGAAATGGTAACCTTTTTGCTCTCACTGCTTTCTTTGCTAAAATAGATAAACAACAGAATATTTCAGTCTCACAAACTTGTTTCTGAGCGAGACAGTTATCTCACAATGCCAGAAACATGAGGCTGGACCAAGTCAGAGTTCAAGAGGTGAAAGGAGACACCATCTACAGCCATGTATGGCTCTCAGCTGCACACAGCATGAAGGGATGTGCACATGGTCTCAGGCACATGGTGAATTCTTTGGGGTGGTCTTTGGCATGGCAGGAGTTGGACTTGATGACCCTTGTGAGTCCCTCACAACTCAGGATATTATACGATTCTATGATCCAGAAGTTGCTAATGCTGCAATGACTGCAATTTCCCATCAATCCCAGGTGCAAGTCCTCTGCCTGGGCCTGAGTTGTGTTGCTTTCTCTGAATTTTACCTTTATTTTAAATCAGTTTTTATAGGTAAGAGGAGATTCACAAAAAAAATGTGCACTCAGGCTTGCTCATCTTCCCTGAGAGTCTTCTATATTACAGTGATATTCCCCAGGGGAGCTGAGGGAGCGTTTACATTGGTTTGGAAGAGAAATGAAGATTACAGATTTTTAAATAGTGTTTATCCCACCCTCACTCTAAGGGGAAACAAACACATGCATCAAACACATTGACATTGGGATTTTCATCCCTCTGCAAAATTACTCTAACTGCTCTTCAACAGATGTGCTTATAATTAGTGAACACTGTGAAATGCCAGGATTAATTTAACACTGCACAGTACTGACAGTCTCTCAGCAGGAGACCTGCAGGTGTGCAAGGAGCTCTGAGTTGGTTGCAGAAGAACATTAAAGAAAAACCCTGTAAGAGTGAATTTGTCCTAAGTCCAAAATACCCCTTAGGTTTGCTAAGGCTCAAGCAGGCAGCAGGTACTTTATTCATGTCTGTGAATATCATGCAAAAACTTGGGAGCTTTTGCACAGTTTTGACACTGGCTGCCCACGAAGCTGGACAGAACCTCACTTCAGTTCAAACTCTCCACCTCAAACTCAAGGAGTTGCAAGTCCACAAGAAGCCCAGAGATTTCATTCTGAGGAGGAGAGGCACCCAGAGCCATGGTTTAGCTCTGGAGAGGCTTAGGATGGCCACCACTAGTGGCACGATCACTCAACACAGGCGGTTATAAACTGTAGAAGAATATGGTGATAGTATTTTCTGTTCCTGGAAGTGCCAGGTCTTGGATGAAGTTCTGAAAAAAAAGAAAAGGAACTGCACTTTTCATGTTGCTGTTCCTACTGAGTGAAGATATCCAGACATACTGGTGCTGTCCAGTATGTCACATGGTCATGGGATCAGCGGTTCGGTCTCAGTACAAAGTTAGGTGCCTAAATAAGCGTTGGGAGCCCAAGTACTCTATTGGGTTTGGATCTCAGCCCTTAAAAGAGATCTGCTTTCTTTCAAATCAATTTCCACCTTTTATTGGTAGAGCAACAGCCAGGTTTACACACTGTCCTCTACGTGTCTTTGCTTCATCATACTTCCAATACCTCAGCAACATCTTCCTTTATTAAAAGTCTGGGAGAAAGGGAGAGGGATTTGTTTTATATCCACTCTCTCATGCCATTTTAAAACCTAATTCCAGATGAAACCAATCTGGATAAATATTTATAAATGACCACCTCTGTAGGCCTCTTATCTCACAAATCCTTGTTTCAGATTCAATGGCCTTCTCATGTGACACACAGGTAGAATTCAGTTGCTTAAATGTGCCTTTGAGATACCTCTTATATCTCACCTGGCCTCCATCAGTCCCTCTAGGAGAGGACAGACCCTTGTAGGCCCTGTGTGACACTGGCCAAGCCCACGTTGGGTGCCTCACAGATCCTACGCTCTCTCAAACAGTGCTGGACGACTACGTTTGGAAAGTCAAATCATGGACACAGCTTTCAGGGTTGCCCTGTCATCCTTGAAGGCACAACAATCAGTGTTTGAACATATCTCCTCCCAGGCAGTGTTAGCTGGAATACTCTTTTCTTTTTTTTTTCTTTTAAGATTTGTGATGCTTTGATGAAGCAAAAGAACACACTTTGGTGAGTAATGTCTTTTATCAATGGAAAATGTTAAACTTGCTTTTTGGCACTTAAAGGTCCTGCTTGTACACCCCAAAGCTTACCTGTTTTTTTCCAGTTATACCAAATATTCTAGTAGGAGATACTACTAAAAACTTTGTTTATTTTCTTGTGCTGAGTTGAAGTGACGAACAGTGATTCTTTATCCACATGAAGCAGCTCAGTTAGATGAGACAGAATTTAAACATTCTCTCTAAAACTTTCAGATCTTTCTTTGCCATAAAGCATCTGAAAGAGAAGTATGAACTCATAAAGAACATGAAAGTATTTATTCTTGAGAATAATTTTTTCTTGAAATAATTATTATAGAACACCTGCTCCAACCAAGATGAGCTCTTGTGTGCTGACTGAGAATTTGGCAAAACAGATTTATCCAGCAAGGATGTATGCTTTTTAACTTTTTTGTCCTGATAGCAGGATGAGATTGTGGCTTCCTTGGATGTGTTCTTTTGTCAAATATCAGATGATTTCTTTCCAAAATTGTTTTTTCAGTGTTATTTTTGAGAAATTAACACTTGTTTTTCTCAGTCTCTGATCCTCAGCACCCAATGCACTCTGTCCAGCTTTGTGGTTGCCCACGTAAATGATGGCATCCTCCTTTGTTTTCTGTCTCCAATTGCAACTGAACCTTGCTTGTAAATTTGAATGTGCGAAATGACACATCAAGTCCATTAGTCTGCATGTGTGTCTGTTTTGGGAGGGGAACATAACAAAAGTATGAGTACTTTGAATTAAAAATATGTGGAACTTTGTGCAGTTACAAGAGAAACATGGCGTATTTTCTTTCCCCAGCTGATCTGCTAGCCTTTCTCAGGAACATTGTGGACCAGGATCCCACTGTCTGGACAAAAAGATATGGAAAGAGTTCTAAATATGCTGGCTGTGAAACCTGAAATGATGTAAAATTTGCCTAGGCTTGAGTTTTGTTTGAAACTTAGCTCATTTTCCCTCAAGGATTTGCTCTAGTTCCCACCCTTTCTCCAACAAATACAGTTGGGCCAATCCGTAGTAAACTTGGACAATTTATGGCTCTGCATCAGTTCTGTGCAGAACTCTCTGACTTCAGATGGTTTTGACATGAAACCAGATGAAGAAATTGCTTTATCCTTAAACTTAGCATGCAATTCAGAGCAGGAACCCATGTGGATTGAAACTACAGCAAATGGTTTTGTAATCCCCTTCAAAGAGAAACAACCAAGCAGAACAGCGGTTCTGTTAATGGTTCAAGGAAGCTCTGTTGATTAATGACCTCAAACTATTTGCAAACAAAAATAACTGGAAAGTAGTTCAAAAGGGATGTCACATTCCTGTCACTCAGGGAATTTTGACTAAAATATGAACATGTTGACAATTGCATAACTTGGATATGAACATCTTTCGCTGTTTTTTGTATATTCCCATGCTGTGGCAAACAGGAATTGTGCCACGTAGAGAAGTGTTACAGTGTCCTAACAAAATTTTTAGAACATAGCAATGACTCTGGGGGAAGTTGTAGTATTTAAAAATATATAGTACTAGAGTGGTACTACTATTTTTATCCCATTTTCCCCATTTGTTCCCCAGAATTTACTTGGAAATTACCTTACCACTTCTGGCATTAGGATTTTTAAATGTGGTTTGTGGAATAACCAAACAAGAACTGCAATTAACCAATTACAGTCTTAAACACACGGCAAATCATGTAAGAAACCTCAACCCCCCAGATAATACTAAGAAGTAATGTATGAGCAATATGCTCACTTCTGGGAATCTCTAGTTCTGAAAGCAGCAGATCTAGAACTGGTCCATGATAATTGCATTTCTAGCCATTTTTCTTCCTTTTTATCTGAAAGCTGGTATTTTTGAACTGCTGTCAAAGCTAAAGGATGTGTATCACTTTATGCCAAGGTGCAGCCTGGTCAGTTTTGTGGCTAATGGAAGACTTTTTAGCACTTTAGCCTTCAGAACCATTCATTGCCTTTTGTAATTTGAACTGGGCCTTTGAAACAGGTAGTTTTTGGCAGAATCAGGATAGGAAAAAAGCTGACTGTAAACTGCAAAGAGCATGGGGTGATTTTTCCAAGAGTAGAGAAGAGGGGAGAGAATGATTGCAGAAAAGTCTGAAATTAAATGAGCTTCAGTTCTTAAACAAGATCTGTGTTTCTTCTGGCTCTTTATCTCTTTGAAACAATATGTTCTGTAAATTCCTAAATAGTGTGGGTTTTTTTTTTTTGCTATCTCTTGATCTTGGCAGACAAATCTTGTCTTTGAGTACTCTACATGAAAGCAGAGTTACTCATTATGGACAGCTCTTCATACCTCCTGTGAAGGTTTCATGAGCCATTATGGATTGTCCTTAATAAGGGAGTGGCACATCAAGAGCTTTCATGTGCTGGTGCTCAAGTTACTGACCACTGCCCTCAGAATTAACCAGCAGAAGGGGAAGACTGTGGTTTTTATGCAGTCCTTTCCTTTTCCTGAGCCAGGCAGGAGCGGGGTGTTGATTGAGAACCCAGCCTGTGCGTAGCTCTGGTTTGTTTGACAGCACTGACCAAAAATAGGTTTTTAAGATTTAAGGAAATACCCAAGCAAAACAAAATGACAGCAACAAAAAGTACCTAACTAAGCAAAATGAGTCACAGCATAACAAAACAAAAGCCTCTGCTATTAAATGTACTCTGCAGTTTCTGTCTGCATGGTATTTTTATTGCTTAAACTTTAAAATGTACATATTTATGCACACATTGAGATCCGATGTTAGGCTACTTCAGCTCCAAATCCCCCGAGATTTGATTTGGTTCTATTTAATGCATGCATTTCAAGAATATTTTAAATTTTTTTAGTAAGCTGATCAGGATAAGATTAAGAGGTGTCTTGGTCACAGGCTGCCTGTAAAGGCAATGGGTAGGCAAAAGGTTCAGTCCTCTTTAATTACACAAACATAAGCATGACAGGGTCTAGTGGTTGCAAGCTGAAGTCAGGAAAAAGCTGAATAGGCAA
The DNA here is from genome assembly GCA_035584735.1 of Pseudotriccus pelzelni. Taxonomy (NCBI): domain Eukaryota; kingdom Metazoa; phylum Chordata; class Aves; order Passeriformes; family Tyrannidae; genus Pseudotriccus; species Pseudotriccus pelzelni. Next base: position 65,694,737 of record JAWMRA010000130.1, read on the forward strand.
TAAAACATAAACTTTTTTATCCTGAGCATAATTAAATATTGGAACAGTTTCCTGAGGATGGAAGTAACTTCTCTCTTCTCAGGACTGGGTCTCTTTCTGATGGAACTGCTGTGCCCCAGCTCTCAGGTTCTCTCGCTAAGCAAGGAACCACACTAAGACAAATATCTGAACTGTTAGTGATGCTTCTCCTCTGTTGTAATTTCAGTTTAATGTGAAATTCCTGCACATGAAGATTACTGCAAGATGAGGAAATGGCAGAGGCAATATAAGAGAACCAAATTCTCACTTGGCTGCAACCTTTCTCCTGGAGGTATTTGTTCAGGAACAGCCTTAGGGTACATCTGAGTGTACTGGTGGCAACAGAGAGGGGTCTTGCTGCAAGAGAAAGTACAAGCAGAAGGTGAAACTATGTGAGATAACCTGCACTTCAGAAAGCAGAGAAACTTCTGGAAGCCTCTAAAGAGGGCATGAGAAATAATCAGGGCTCCTGCCTCACATAGGGTACAAAACTAAAAGATGGGATCACTTCTCACTACGTGGCAATAATTTCATCATTTTTGTGGTTTATGAAGTCAGCAGAGTTCTGTGAGGGGTTTAACGCCTCGTAATTCACAGATGCCTGTAGGGTGTGCATGTGCCTGTGTGACGTTTTCTTCCACATGCATGCTGCCCTGTTGGTCTGTTTGGGTGGCAGCAGGAGCTGAGCACCTGGGGGGTGTCTTTGGGAGGTGGCTGTGCTGTGGCCCAGAGGGCATCGTGGCTTGCTCAGTGATCACACTGAGGAGGAAAGGATGATCCACAATGGACCGTGCTGACAGGCCACCTCAGCATTCACTGGCTCTTTGTCAGCTGGTTGCATCTCAGCAGAACCCACTGTTCCCTTGGCAATAGCTGAGTTACATTACTCATCATGACATTTGGCTTAAAACCACTTTTATCTATGTTGCTTGAAGTTCTGCCTACTCTATGGGCACCAGGGATGGTGAATCTACAAAAAGCCTTGGGGGCTTACGCTGAAGGGTGAGGGGTCCACGTGAACTAAAATGGTGCCAGGAACTCCTAGGAATGAAAAATTATTTCATGAAGTTTCTTCCAGAAATGAAAGGGAAAATGAGAGCCCAAACACTGAGCGTGTTGAAGATTCAGGGCCAGATCCAGAGGCTTACTCACCATTTGGCTTAGTGGCCTAAAGATCATCATGAAATGATGAAATAGAGTAGACCAAGAGCTGCTCTAACATTCCCTGAATGTGAAAGGCCTCAGAGAGTTATGAAAGCACAATGTCTTCTACGACAGAAGGATACCCTGACCTTGCCCCGTAGGGTGGGAAAAGGCTCAGAGACTCCTGAGCATTGAGACTTCTTCTGTGCAACGTGGATTCTCCAGGAAATTCAAGGCAACTCTGAAAAACTGGGATAAAAATAAATTTGCCCTCACTTACATGACTACCAGGTTTTTCTTTGGGTCAGAATTCATTTTCTTAATGCTTAATGACAGAAGGATCTGCCTTTTTTCTGCCCTTTTCATCATTCAGCTGGCCAACTTTCAGTAAAAGCTTGTTAACTCATTTTGATACAGGGAATTCCCACATCCCTATCTCACAAACAGAATAGCAATTCCCATTGAAAAAGTGCTGTGGGATCATATTCCTGACTGCTGTTTCTTAGCAGCTTTTGGAGTTGTCTGCACAACTGAGGCAAAGAATTAATTTTGACAGCAAGGGTTACCGCCATATTTCTGAGAAGGGGGTACAATTCTGTGTTAAAATAGGAATAGGGATGTCAGAGCCAGACTAAACATATCCTTCTCTGCCATTCTTAAAAATTAATTATCAACTGATATAGTGAGGGATTCATGTTGTCCATGCGAGGTGTTCATTGAGGTCTGCAGGAAAAGGAGGCAAAGCACATTGCTATCGACTGACTGGCTGATGACATTTTATGAAGCAACTCAAAATGAAATGTCAGGTGTGTTTGGTGAGCTGCATCATTTGGGTCTTTACCGTTTTTTGGTTGACAGACTCACATAACATTTAGTGTAACCCTTTACCAAAGAAACCAACAGCTTCTTTCACTGGAGGTGACTACTTACAAAGTCTAGGGTTTTAGTGGCATTATTAAGAGCCACTTCAGCATGTTCTCTCTTGTTGGGATGGGCAAATTAATTTGAGTAAATTCCAACTCACCTGAAAACTATAGGATGAAATGCTGGAGAGCATTTTATTGTGAAGGGATTGAAAACGGGGAGTACAGAAAAATGAATAAAGGGGGTGGAAGACAGGGAAGAGAGAAAAACAACCATAAAAATATATATTCAGGTCATACAATGCATCATGTGTCAACGTGAGTATGAAACCTAGTACAACTTCCTTAGCTTTATTGGAGTATTTTTATTCCTAAATCAAAAGAAAGTCTCCCTTTAGCAAAGGGAAAATCAGACACAGACCCTGCCTAGACACAGAAAAAGCTTAAAGTGTAGAAGGAAAGGAATTTTGTAAACTCCATCTACAAGAATAAAGTAAAAATTTAAAAATACTCTTATTCCTTGGGATTCAACCACTGTTGTATAAAAATGCATCTTCAGCCATGCACGTGCTTAGTCTTATGCACATCCTGAGGGTCCCTTCTCTGAGGCATGGGGAGAGAGGGACCAATCAAAGCCAGACCTACACATCCAGGCCCCTGGCAGCAAGCCTGCAGGTGTACAGCAAGTATTGTTTAATGTGATGTGGGAGTGTCCACACAGCTCAGTCCCACTTGTTTCTCACCACATCTCAAGACTGTGGAACAGTCCATGGACGGACAGGGATACAAACACCCAAATTCACGCTCACTAAGAGAGCAGCTAGATGTATAACATTTCTGCAAATGGGTGTCCAGCTATTGCAAGACACAATCTTCTTTTTTCCTTTGTTCTGAAAGTATTTGTCAGTGTTTGGATTGCTTCTTTTTTTTTTTTTTTTTTTTTTTTTTTTTTGTCCTTCAAGAGGTGCTTTCCACATGCTTTAACTTGCATACAGGCTTCCACATCTGATTCTGATGAAGCTGTTTCCCGTTAGATCAAATTATTTTTTGTGACCGTTTTTCATGGATTTCTCTGTTTGGAACAAAGGCCATTTTTGGTCCCATGGATCAAAATCCTTGATTAGTAGAGCCTTTACAGAGTCATCATCTGCACTGCTGATGGCCCTGCCTGGTATGGACAAAATGATCCTGTGGCTGCCTCTGATGTGCCCGGGAGAGGAAAGCTGTGACACGGCTGCTGCACTGGAGTATCCCAAGGGATGCAGCCCCTAATCCCTCATTTCTTGCCCTTTACTGTTGCTGTTAACTCAGTTTATTAGATTAACACCATCAGGAAATGCCCAGTGACATGATGGTGGGTCACAGCCCTTGCACATGGGCACAGACTGTGAGTGTAGAGATCAGTGGAGCTTCTCAATGCCTGTGTTACTCTTTAAAATAGGAGTTACTTTTCCAAGTCCCCTGGAAGCTTTTGAAAATTTTCCTCCAGTGCAAAGTGGGAGAAGTGAAGTAAAATATATGAGTTAGGAGTCACACCAGTCCTAAAGAGAAAAAAAAAGAGGAGCATATGTCATCAACATGCATGAGGAAATAAAGATCTTTTAACCTCTAAATAAGATGCGGATGAAGAGAGTTCTTTAAAAATGCTCATGCTGTGAACAGAATATTTTCCTTGATTGCAGGTTCTCAGAAAAATAAAATATTTGTGTTTGATACACTTTGTCTCCTTTTTCTTCACTGTTATCCTCTCTTTTTCCTTTCCTTATCTAGGGGGGAAAAAAAGGACAGATATGGAAAGGTATATATAAAAAACAGAAATGTGTGTTTTCATCCTAGGAAAAGAAAAAAGAAGGAAAAATGAATAAAGGAAAATTAAAGACAACATTTAAATTTGAGAGCACTACAGAGTAAAGCCTTGGCTTTCACATTATTTTCAGATGTTTTATCCAAGAAAAAGGAAAAAAAAAAAAAAGAGAGATAAATTTCCCATGAAATATTCTATCACAATTGTGAAGCTATTTTTCATCAAAAGCAGACATAGCTAATGACAAGCGTTCCAGCAAGCTTTGCAAAAAGGCATTCTGTAGTTGGCTTACACTTGCAGCACACAGCTTAGCTCCATTTCAGATCACATGAGGATTGTCATCGGCCAAAAACCAGGTTTTGCCCCTGAAAAATTATTTCCCAACCCATGGGAAGAGTGAGCGTGTCTGGAGAAAGCAGCTGGCTGTGGATAGCTCTGTTTCTGCTCAGCTTCACCAAGTGATCATTTCTGAAAACTCACCTGCTCCGTATGGAGGTCAAATCTGACAATTCTGACCGCTTGGGACCTGCTGTTCCTCTTGTCCTTTGGGAGGATAAAACTGCAATATCAAGCAGTCTGATGAGCTCTTTGTCTTCAAGTCCTCTTTAGATAAAATCAAACACCCTTGTTTTTTATCACTTAGAGAACAAGGCAAGGGAAATGCTATATACTCATCCAGACTTTTATTTTAACCGTGTCTTTGGGTCTCTGTGAATTGCTTTCAAAAGGAAGATCATAGAATCACAGAAAGGTTTGGATTGGAAGGGACCTTAAAGACTACCTAGTTCCAGCTCCCTTGCCATGGACACCTTCCACTAGACCAGGTTACTCGAAGTCCCATCCAACCTGGCCTTGAACACTTCCAGGGATGGGGCATTCACAGTTTCTCTGGGCAACCTGTGCCAGGGCCTCACCACCCTCACAGCAAAGAACACGTAACCTAAATCTCTCCTCTTTTAGTTTAAACCCCCCTTGTCCTATCTGTATCTGCCCTGGTTAAAAGTCTCATGGAGAAATGCCTGTCTTTGAAGATCTTCTGCTAGAACTTCAGAAAAGATGATCAGCTTCTGCTCTGGACATCTTCAAATCATAATAGTCTCTGAGAGTTTCAGGCATAAGAATAAACCATGGTCTTACCTGTAACCAATCCTGCACTTCTCTGCCTCAGCTTCCCCATTCACACAGCGGTCACCATATGAATAAGAAAAATTGAAAAAGGTTCCTGCTTTGCCTTAAGTAACTTAACACCTTGTCTTTTGTCTTTACTACATTTAATGACCACAGGGAACAGTATTATTTTGTCATCTGGAGGAACAACAACTGAGTGAATGTATCTAAAAAGTTGGTTGGTTGCATGATGATCTCTCTTTTTCATTAATGTAATCTTGCCACAGATTATCTATTCTCACAGGGAATTTATCCTAAAATTTGTCTTTCTTCTTTGGAGAAGCGAGCCATTAGTGATCATTGCCAAATTGCTTCAGAGCTACTTTTAACTGCATTTGCATTCTCATTTGATTGCTTTTAGCTCTCCTTAAAGCAGCAGAGTGCTAAAAGAGTGCAGGCACCCCTGATGAATACGGGTGTTATGGTGTTTTCAAAACAGATGCAGACTTTTGTAGAGGGTAAGTCCTCAGGTCCCCTGCAATGGGCATTCACGGGCCTCTGCTACCACTGAAACCCGAAGTCACCAGCACCCACCCCCTCCGTGGGTGCCACTGCACGCTGGCCCAAGGCAACCAGCCACCCTCTGCCTGTGCAAGTCTTCTGAACCACAGATTTTTCACACCCTCGGCACAGGATTCCCCCAAAAGGCCGGTGTGGAACAGCTCAGCCCTCTGACAGCCTGTCCCCCAGCACATCTGCAGACAGGCTGCAGCTGGGATCTGCACGGAGCCGTCCTGGGTGGGAGGCCACCACCGCCCCCAGGGAGCCTGCTCTGCGGAGCAGGGACCTCTGCTTCGACCCTCCTCTTTGTTTATCAGTTCCTAGCTAATGAGCCTTTCTCTCGCAAAAGAGAGTTATCCAGAATGATAGTAAAGATGAGAGCTGCAGTAAACCAGGCAGAGAGCAACGGCGAAACGTTTGAACTCGGGGTCTTCAGCCCGGCTAAGTGGAGGGGAGAGTGTTGTTGCAGTGAAAAGACTATTAAAAATACAAAGTACAGACTCTCTGGGGCCTCAGATGTTGTTTTACCCCATGAAACATGATTTCTTATTTTTAAATAGCTGTCATGCTTGTTAGTTTAATTTATCCCTTCTCAGCTGCAAACTACAACATTTTATGAGCCTGACTGAGGGCATTCTCACACAGGCTCTGTGGCTTTGTGCATAGCCCTGCCAGAGTCATATTTAGTGCCCAGTTATACCTCTGCTGCAGCCCTGCTCACACCAGCTCAGAGCCCAGTGCAAAGCCCAGGAGGTTAGTCAGCTCTTTAAAAAGGGGTTTGGATAGGAAACACCTTAAAACCAGCCTGTGGTGTAGGTTCCCTTGCAGTATCAGAGGCTCGAGGATGGTGATGCTACTGGGTTTTTTTCTGATTTTGCCCAGTGGTTTTGTTTTCTGCTATATTTTTTGAGTGATCAAATAATCAGGTCTGCTTTAAAAAGCGACTGCAAAGCCTGTGTTACTAGAGGGTTAAAGCCAGGGAAATACTAAGGGCTTGTGTCAGGAATAGAGTGCAGACACATACTCTTTCTTGGTTTCAGCTGGTCTCTAGACACAGCTGGACAGTGCTATGTCTGTGTGAATAACAGCAAAGCCAATTGTTAACAGGATTATTGCTACTGCAGAGACACATCACCTGGGAGCAGAGCCAGGTGAGCTTGAAAGCTTCCCAAATGGGTGCACCCATTCTTCTCTGCATGAACTGAGCTGCTTGGACTCACTCTAGTGGATCCAGACTCATGGGTTCAAGGTGTATGTATATTATTTTCTACCCTGTGCCCCAGATAGTTCATCCTGAGTGGCACAGGACTGTGGCTGAATGTCTGAATGTGAGCTTGAACTCTGAGTCTTTCAAATCCCAGCCCCTTGCCTGGATCCTTCCTTCTTGTCCCATTCTTGCAGTCTGTTTTCAAAGGGAGCCAACAGTACTGCCAGCAGTTACTCTGCTGAACTCCCTTTCCAGCTGGCAGACTGGAGCAATGGGCAGGAGTGCTCAATGCCTTGAACTTCCACTGTGCAAAATGTGGGCCAGGTTTGCAAATGAGATGAATCTGACCTGATTTGCAGCAGAATGCTGGGCAGATAAAAGCTTTTTTTTCCAAGGGAGACTGATAGCCTGAACTGCAGGAATGGTACAGTATGTGACTGAGTCTAATTAGAAGGGCAAATGACATAAGAAGTTTCTCCCTGTATTCAGTCTGGTTAAGGCCCAGAAGTCTGACCTTAGCTTTTCATCAGCTGCAAATTCATTTAACAAATCTAAAACCACTTTCCAGGGGGGACTGCAGGATTAGACACAGAGGAGCCAGAATTGTTGGCTGTGATCAATAATCTGATTGTCAGTTCCTAGGTTTTTGCAAAACATACATTGCGTTTTGCGAAGCAAAACCAGAAGCAGATCTTTTTGTAATACATGGGAGGGCTTTACAGGGTGCCTTTCTTCAGGCAGACACAGGCAGGAGGTATCTGGAAATCTGGAAGACATGAGAATGAAACGATGACTGATAGAGAAAGAGAGACCACAGAGGACATCTGTAAGCCTAACCACATGAGAGACACAGAGGCAACTTCAAAACCGCTAGTACAGCCACTCTAGGACAGCTTCATTGAAGCAGCATGCTATAGAAATATCATTCAGGGCTTTGTATGGATACAGCATGATGACTGCAGAATGGGGAAAACAGCCCATCTGGACTGAATGAAGTGATAAACGCAAAGCAGTTTTATTTGCTTCTGGCACTGCCAAGGCTCTAGAGCCAACTGTCTGGCTTTTCATTGTTTTGATTCAATTCGACCTTGATCAAATCCTTCTTGCTCTCGTGCCTCTAGGAAACACACAGAGGATATAGGGAAAGGTATGAAGTTCAACAGCTCTTGGATTTCGAGTGTTTACTAATGCAAAGGTGAAAAGCCCTGAAAATGTGAAGGCTGTTAAAATGCAGTTTGAACGTAATGATAGCTTGGCATCGTTTGGTGGAATGGAGATATTCCTCTCCTAATGGTAATAACGTGTTTTAATGTAGCTCTTTGGAATCAGAAAAAACCCAACCAAACATTAAAAACTAGTACATAATTGGCTTTAGGGAAAAAAAAACCTAGAGCTTGGAGCATGCCCAAATTACTTTGATCTTCAGCTAAACCTCATAAGATCAATGAGGTTGTTTACCTTGCCAGGTGAATCACTCTTAGGCTCTCTGGGGAGGGAAAAACCAGGACTCTCTCCAGCTCGCATCAATTCCCAAGGGGTCAGTTGGAAGAGTGGGAAGTGAAAGTGTTTGTTAAGTATCAGTTCTCTCTGCGATGTCATTAATTCATTCAGCAGCACGAAATAGCTAGCTGGAGTGATTGGCTTTAGATGTCTCTTTCTTGTCTCCAAGGAATGGCAGAGCAATACCATAGGCTGCTGCACACCAGTGGCATGTTTATCTGAGGCTGGGACATTACCTGCAGGAGAGGGCGGTCTCTGACAAATATCTGGATGAAGGACAGCGCAGCAGCTGTGAACGTGAAGGATTTCACAAGAACTAACATGTATCCCGAAATACTTTCAAATAATGCCTCGCTCAAAGCCGATGAAAAGCGGTGAAAAATTTTGCACCGGTCTTTGTAGGTGTTAAGTGAAATCCTTTCCACAAGAGGAAGGGTGGCTGAGGGAGAAAGCTCTGGTGAAATATGGCCCTGTTTCAGCAGTGATGGGGGCCAGCCAGGACGTCTCCTCCAGCTCCACGGGCTCTGCAACAGGTCCCACGGCACCGCGTCGTCTCGGCGAAGCACTAAGTGGTGATACCCTAAATATAACATCCGGTCAGCAGCCCTTCAGTATCACCCCGTTACTGAGAGGGTCTGTCCTGTAATTAAGGGATGGCTGTACGGAGCATGTAGCCGGGCAGTAGTTTTCCTAAACAGCCTGTCTCTCAGAAGAAGCCTACATAATGAACGAGTGTCAGCGGGTCATGAGTGAGAAACAGATTTTGTCTTGCTGGGAAAAGTTATGTTTACCGATCATTCATTAGGTGTCCCAGATGGATGACGCCAGGCAGAGGGATGGGGAGGGAGATCGTCACAGCGCTGTCCCAAGCAACCTGAAAAGTGCAGAAATATTAGCAAATGGCTATTGGGGTTTTTCCCCCCTTTGTTTCATATCTGACTGGGTATATTCTAGTGAAAAATGCCATACTCTCTCTCATAAAAATTAATTCTGCTGTGACTTTAACTTAGGCATCCTGCAGCTGGTACTTTTGGGATGGTCAGTGAGATAACCCCAGCTGAGCAGTCTCTAATGACCTTTCCAGCAGCATGGTCAGTTGGGATATAGAACATACCCCGTCCATGAAGAAAATTTTTTATTTCCATTCCAGCTCAAAACTGGGGCTCCCTGCGGTTTTAAAATGCTTTTACCTACTCACTTATATGGACATTTTTCAGCCCAGAGCAAATCACAACATTAAAAGGAGAGATCTCTCCAGAGTAATTGGAGTGGGGGTTGAGAGCCATGGTGTTCATTTGCTGTGGGTTATGGGGGAGACAATGCAAAGAAAACTTCCACAACATACGATTTAGAAAAAAAATCCCATGCATTTGAAGTTTTACAGAGTTCAAACACATATTTTACTAATCTGCAGATCATTACCGTGTTTCACTCAGGAAAAGAAAAGTGACAATTGGAGACCATTTGCAGCAACCCGCTGTGTATGGTGCCAAGATAGGAGGTGGCAGCAGCCAGTGGATATATGGGCTAACACAGGAGTTCACTCAATCACTTCTGGAGGAACTGTCTTTTCTGCCTCTCGGGTTTTGTGGTCATAAATAAGACCAGACCCCTTTTGTAAATCTGTTCGTGCCTGTGGTTAGTCCCTTGCCCATCACAAGTAGGGAGGCTGGGCCAACATGGGGACAGAGCTCAAACATAAGCAGTGAGCACGGTGGGAGGCAGGCCAGGTTTGTTTTGCTCGTTTGCAAGGGGAGGATGCCAGGCTGGTGAGATGTCAGGTTCCCAACACGCTCAGGAGCATATGCTAGGCTCTGCAGGGAACTCTAGTGCCTTCCCTAAGGTCCTTCTCCCAGCAGGGCAGGAGTGATTTGGTCATCGTGTAACTCCAAGATCATCTGAAATTTCCTTCACACACAAAGCAGAAGAAATAAACACCTTAAATAGCCATAAATGCCCATTTCTCTGTGTCAAGTACAATGGCAGTCTAAAGCTGTTACATCATGTAAAGACATTTATATCTTCCATGGCTAAAGTTAGGTGTGACAGATCTCTCTCTTGTGGCTGAGTCTGATAAAGGACTGAAGCAGCTGAAACTTAAACAGGTCTGGTTTTTATTTTCTTCCTCTTCTGGTAATCTAGGATTAGATTACCAGATTCAACAAATTCCCACCTTGACAAGACAGCTGTATACATCCCTCACCTGGAGCCAAAATCATCCAATTAACTATAGAATTGTCCCAGTCTTAGTTATTGTGATTCCACTGGGTGTAGACAGGCAATTTTGGGAGTGAACAGACAGAAGAAAAAACACTAAGTCTATTATGCTGTCCTCTCAGACTATGAAGTCCCAAAAGCCCCTGTGCAGGAGTGGCAGGAGATAGCAAAGAAGCTCCTTTCCATAACTTAGTCCTACGTGGTTTGCAAATACATACTAGAAGACAACCCTGGTGGAGGGCAGAGTTCCTGTGTGCAGGTAGGAAGGTGCAGATGTCATAAAGAGTCACCTGGGAGACACTGGTGGTGTCTCATGTTGTCCCAAGGTGGGGTATGAGGGGTATGAGAATCCTGAGATAGGCAAAGACGAACAGGTTTCCCTGTGAAATGTTTTTCATCTCAGCTCACTGTCCATTCTAGCAGGGAAGAGGAGAGTCAGCTTTGTGGACAGCTTCAAATAAATACTAAATGTAGTCAGCTAATTTGACACTCAGTTTTTAATGTGGTGAGATCACCTCCAAAAACTGTGCTAGGAGTGCTTCAGGATCACTCACTGGCTGTGTCTACCAGGTCCTTACATGTGTCCCAAGTTTTTTCACCTCCACATTATTTTGCTGCTATATTCTCCACTTTACAGATGGTAAATGGAGATTTGTGACAACTGAACGTGCCACTGATTGGTGCCCAAGTGGGCATGCACTGTGGCACAGGGAAAAACTGTGCTGGAATACAGTGCTGACTGCAGGGGTTTAACACTCACGCCAATGCCCACCGGTCTGCCAGTCTGTTGTTGGCTGTAGGAAAATCCTCACTGAGTAGCAAATTCAATCTGAATGCCATCATAAAACATATTGGACCCAGATGAGTGGAGCTTTGCTAAGCGAGGCGTGTGTTTGGCTCTTCATCTTCATCACTCCCCACTGTGAGAGCAAGTGGAGGGCAGCGAAGAGAGTGAGGAATCAGCGCTGAGATGGGATGAGGAAAGGGATGCTCTCCAGGTTATTATTGTTCTACTAATTAGAGCTATAGGAATGCCCATTATTGCTCGGATGCTTACACAGAAGCTGTTTGTGTTCCACAAACTCCCCAGGTACTCAGAGTGGATTTACCTAGTGCAAGGTAATTTGTAACCCTGTTGTCTGTGTATTTACTTTCGGGGCTGCACACTGTAAATAGGAGTAAAAAAATCTCAGGGATGGGGGGAGATGAAGGAGGAGGGATTCTTTGCCCTGATGAATTGAAGTGTTGTTTGAAAGAGGCAGACAGGATTCCCGATATTGCTTCGAGTTCGGAGGCTGGGAGGGGGAAGGGAAAGGACAAGTCCTTTAATGAGAAAGGGTTGAGGGGTTTTTTCCTTTTTTTTTTTTTTTTTTTCCCTAGCAATTTTAATTATCACTAAAACCTCCAGTCCATTCAGGCTCTTGAGAATACAGTTGGGCTCTCAGCTGAGGTCTGCATTTATTAAAGTCCCCCCGTTAGGCTGGGAATGCGGGCTGGTTTCTGTAGTGGTGTCACCGCCGGTGTTACGGGTCTCCTGGTTCTCACATTACGCACCACGGACTCCACCACTCCGCATTAGCGAGGCCCAATTAAACCAAGCAGTTGATTAAACAAGCCAATCAGGGTAATTAGTTTAATCAGATTCCCTTGGTAGCCAGCACTGAACTGCTTGTAAAAGGCAGTTGAAGAATGAAGTGCACCTACTTAAGCTCCTATTTTATTTTATTTTTTTTATGTCTGAGGTAATTAGAATTACCCATGGCGAGCCGAAAATCCAAAGGCCCAAATGGGGAGCGGGGAGGACGATTAATGAAGGCGATGATGTGTGAAACAAACAGAAAGGAAGACAGGATGTGTGGTAAACAAATGGAGAGGAGGCAGTCCTCTGGGAAGGGGCACAAAGCGCAGCCTCTCCGCCCCACTCAATGGCTCTGTCTGAAGTGGCCGGAGACGCCAGGGCTTTCGGGGGAGCGAGGGGCACGTTCCTCCTCTCTCCTCGGTGCCACCTCTGCCGCCGAGCCTTGCACAGGAAGGCTGGGAGAAATGGGAGGGTTTTTGCAGCTGGGCGCTGCCGTGCTGTCCCACCTCTGCATCCTTTTTGGCGCAGAAACCCGAGACAGCAGACAGACACACGGGTCGTGTCCCTAGACCCTGTCCTCTTCCCAGGAGGGCTGGGCAGAGGGATGGGACACCCCGACACTTTGCACTATGGGTGCACGTTTCCGAAGCTGCCTTTTTGCTTTGACAAGGGCTACACCTCTCATTTTAGGGTGAAGTTTAACTGCCTGTCAGGTGCTGCAATTATGCAGAAAAAGCTGAAGCTGAACATTTTTCAGTGTCTTTTATCTCACTAAACAGAGCCCTGATTTTTGACTTTGTGTCCCTGATTGGGATAAAGCTAAATTTTGTGGGTTCAGTTTGTCGGCTGCCCAGAGTCATCAGGGAAAGGACTCAGGAGACGGGGATTTTAGTTCTGCTACTGTCACAGACCTACTGTTTTTCAACAGCTGAAAAGGGCGTGTAGGTAAGAGCAAACTTTAGGATAGCATGCAATGATCCTCCCTCAGAACATCCTCCTCCCACTCCAGCAGTCTGGGACATAGAATCTTGGGAACTTTTTATTTTATGGTGGTATGCTCTTTTTGAACAGTCCTCAGTGATTTTTTACATAATATCTAAATGCTTTTTGAACTTGCTTCTTGCACCCACTGCTCCTGCAGCAGAGGGTTCCATAACTAAACCACACATGGGGCAAAGATCTGTCTCCTGATCTCTCTTTCTGATCTCAGGAAACCTGCTTGGGGATTTTATGACCTTCATCCCTGAAAAAAATCTATTCTTTAGTTTTGTCTGTCTTTGTCTGTACTTCTACTATACCTTTTTTTGAGGTGGACAAACCCAAACTGCTTCCAGTATTGAAGATGTGGGTGCTGTACGGATTTGTACAGTGAATGTCAAATTCAGAAAACTCAGTAGAAATATAACAGACAGATCATTATGACTAATTATGTTCTCTCTTACGTTCCTACTGATTTTTTTTAAATTGGACTATACTCTTGGCCTCAGTAATCTACTGTAGCAAGGAGTTTCACAAGTCAGCTCAACAGTGTGGAAATGCTGACCGTCTGTTATTACTCTCAGGAAACTCGGGTAGAACAAGGAGGACTTATACTGCTGTTCAAGATCATGGATTATAAGCAGTATGTTGCCATAAAGCGTCCAAACCTGTCCACTTCATCTGTTTAAGCTCAGGTCATCGCATTTGCAGTGTGCTAAATTAGCCCCAGCTGTCCCAAGTGAAAAAGAAAGAATATGACAACATACCCATAGCCTTGCTCTTTCCACTGGTCTGCAGAAATCCCTGGGACCATCAATCTTGCATCGCTAACACTCTTCTAAATGGATCCTGTTTTCATTTAAAGCTACACCCAGTCTAATCTCACTCCACTTACAGCACCACACGTTTATAAAGCTTTCCCGCTATATTTAATGAGCGGCCAGAACCTGCCACCCCCAGAATATTATAGGTAAAGTTCTCTGAAATAGGGAGTTTCTATTCTCCCTGCTCATTATTTCCTCACACAATAATTTTCAAAACTATGCCAAATACATTACCCAAAGATATTCTTGGTAAGCAATTACTTTTACCTAATGTGCTGCAGTGGATCACTCAGAAGAGCTATTTCCCCATCAGCTCTTACCTATCAGGAGTGGAAAACAACCAGGCGTTGCCAGGCTGACTGTTGTAGTCTGAGAAAACTGAATAATTAAATGTTCTTGGCTTGTTTTACCATGTAAGTGTTTTAGGTTTGTGCACTCTTTTAAAAACCTTTGTCTCTTTTTGCCCTTCTGGTTATTGCAGGGGGAGAAATGCTTGTAAAATCTTCATCCAAGGCTTCCAAGAAGGAAACCAGACCCAGATGTGGCATAACCAAACAAATCTATCTTGCACCTTATGTCTATCTGTCTCAGACAGAAAAACTGTGCCTAGGCTTCTCACAAAGGACAGCAGTCAGTCCTCTGAGAGCAAGTGGCATGAGCAGCCCACCGGGGTGGTTTTTATGGCATGGGACGTAAGTGGGGATTGATGGTGAGTACACTGCAGATCATCAGGGAATATTTAAAGACTCAAAGCCTGCTAGGGTATGTTTGCAGGACTGTGAAATACAAAGGGAGCCAAATCTGAGGCATCAGATCAGTTCCTGGAGAGAACCATTCCCAGAATTATGCCTTAGTTTGATTTCAGAGCAGTCTGTCTGGAGTTCAAACCAGCCAGGGAGCAAGCTAACAGCAAGGCAAGGCTTCAAAGGCATCTGATTATCAATGTAGATTCGCCCAGACAAAATATTTAAAGCGTGGGATAGAATGTAGTTAATGTAGGAAGATGTAAAAATGGGTCACAAGAGAAAGAAAAATGTTTTTCCACTGAAATTGATTTACTCTGACCAGGTAGATCTCATCTCTGGATCTTTGGATGTATCCAAAGGTTGTTAATTTTTTTAATGAGCTGGGAAAGTAGAGGGCACCAGTAACACCATGAAAACAGATGACTTCATTAAGAGTTGGCTGAGTCAATGTTTTTTTTCCCCCCAGGAGGCCAATAGATTTCATTAGGAAGCAGGAAATGGCTCAGAGAGCAGCTATGAGCTTTCGTTCCAGGTGGAGGTGGAAAGGACCAAGAAGGAGCTATGGAGTTGGGGACACAACTGCAAAGACCATGAGATGTGGCTGGGAGAGAGGATCACGGGCTGTCACAGCTGACTAAGTTTGGACAAAGTGCCCACAGCCTTGGGCTCACCATTTAAATTGTTGAAGTGTGCAGCTCTGACAGGGGGGATGCCCTGGTAAAGCAGGTCCACAGGCAGGAACTCCTGTAGAGAAGTTTTGTAGACTTCCCTGTTACTAGACAGTTTAAGGTATTTTGCATGTGTTTTTCAACATGAAGGTGGTATTTGAATGAAATTTTTTTGATTGACCTTTGAAACTGCTTGCGTGTGTTTGGCTCTAGGGTTTTCCCTCTGGTGGTTATAGAAGTGGTGTTCACAAAACCCATTAAATTCAAAGCTAAGTCCTAACTCCTCTAACTGTCTCAGTGTAGGTTTTGGTTCTGTGTTTGAAATGAATTTTTAAGTCTCCTAGTGCTCTCTTTGAAAACGGATGCAAAATCCTCCGTCCCTGGAACAACGACAAGTGATCAGGAACATCTGCACTGGAATGGCCGTAGCAGGCATGCTGTACAGTACTGTGTGTTGTCAGCTTTACAAACTCCCATTAATCCCACCACCGTGCTGGGTTTTACCCACACATAGACAACTGCCTGTGCAGCGATGCAGGCACGGCACTCCTGACCTCGTCCTTGTAACCCACGACGTAGACGAGATATCTGTGATGCTGAGAGAATGAAACGCTTCGGTTTTACATGAAAAAAGGGTATTCAGGCTCCTGGGCCCAGGAGTACAAATTATTAATCACTCCTCACAAGGAATCCGCAGATGGATGTTTAGCACTATTCACCACGACATAACTGCAAATCAATTAGTTCATTTTGTCCTACCCTGAGGCTGTCTGGCAGACAATAGCAATGTCTTGTGCAAATGCTTTTATAAAGAAGACACAGGGGGAAGGAACCACAAAGGCCATTGGTTCTAACGAGCAATTAGGAAAGTGTGCAAGGCTCGCTTTCTTTTTTTTCCTTCTTCCCCCTTTCTTTCTTCAATTCATTCCGAGGCTCTAATTCTGAAAATGATGCTTTTCTTCCCGACTTCCTGTTTGTCAAATGAAGTGCTAATCAGCGGCTTACAGCTCTCTAGCCAGCAAGGGGAGGATGAGGTAAGAAGGAGTTGGGAAAAGTGGAGAGCCAGGGAACAATGTGAGGGAAACAATGCTCACTTATGCTCTTCTGGGCAATGGGGGCTACATGCAACTCCCTGGAAAAATAACCTGCCCTGAAACACTTGGTTGTGATGCTCAGAGGGAGGAAGCCTCTTGCTCCAGGGAAGGCAGTCAGGGCTACACAAGTGAGCACGGTCCCCCCACCAATACACCTGAAATGTCTTTCCTTGGTCTCTCTGCAAGCAGTAGGGAAAGGGAGAAGCTCAAGTCCAGACAGGGGTGACCCAGTCCGCCCTCTGGAGGGGATGGATGTCCTTCCAGCACTGACAGTGAGGCCAGGGGAAAGACTTCTAACACAGACACCTTGTTGCGTGTCTAAAATTAGGAGCAGTGGAGATGGGCTTGGCCAAGCTACTCCACCTGCAGCTTTTCTTGGGCAGAGCTCAAAGGGAGGGGCCCCGAGGCGTGTCCATGGAGGACAGGTCTTGCTCACATACTGCAAGAAGATGCTGCCTCTTTGGTAAAGAAAAATGAAGAGCAAATATGGTACCACTCCACAGATTTCTATTTAAACTTTAAGACGATCAGATTCACCAGTGAATTAAAGGTAGAATTACCTCAAGAGAGACGAGCCTTCTGAAGTATGTGTCTTTCCCAAGAGAGCAGCCTTTAGAATTCCCTGCCCCTTCCCTTTAAGGTCCCTTTCTGCCGTGGTGCTTGCAAAGTACTCCCAACAGCAGAGAGCAATCTTTTCCTCTGGGGGCAAACCTCCCCAGTTTCCTGTGCTCTTATTTCTCTGCTCTCTTAGATTCTGTCTGCCTGTTCAGTGAATTTCAGGAACTGTGGGAGTCTGTGGCAGCTTGCAGCACCTAATAAAGTGGGATGAACCTTGAATGGGACCTAAAGGTGTTATTGCAATATAAATCTCTGGAATAGTGGCTGAACATTAGTGATACGCTCTGGGTGCCCAGAGCCTGGTTGTGATGGGGATCCACCACAGTGTGTCCCTAGGGGATCGCTAGTGACATTCTCACCTCTAGGCATTGCACCTTGGCCTAAAGGACTACAGACTGTCTGACTCTGCTCTACAAACTTTGCTCTGCTCAGACTAGAGACTGCTGATGCCTGCAATCAGATAACCACAGGCACTGCATCATATAAAACCTGCATATTTACTTGTGTGCTGCCAATCATATTTTTCTTCTTGCTTCCCATAAGCATTCACATGGGTGATGAGTGGGATTTTCTATAGACAAGCAGTTAAACCCATGCAAATAACATTTGCATGAAGTTTGAGCAATATATGCAGCCATCTGGAAAGTCTGTTCCACACCAATCCCCACTGGTATCACCTTGCTCTGAAGGTGTACGTGCTCTTCATGTGGCTGTCTACTTAGTAGGGCTGGTTATTTGAGTTGTGGTTTCTGGACAGGTTTCTTAGTACTAGTTCTGCTTTTTCTCCTTCTTTTTTTTTTTGCTTGCTACTGCTTGAACTTTGCTGCTTGTCAAGTGACTGCCTGGTGGCTTTGTCGCAAATTTGAAGGGAACTTCAATGTCAGTCCTCTCGCAAAAATGCCTCCTCTGCAAAATCTGCTCTCACTTGTCAGTGAAAAGGCAGGTACCAAACTGTGCATGGTGAGTCCAGGGCTTCAGGCAGCTGAAGCAGATGAACTTGGTGGAATTTGCTCTTTTCCTGTGATACCCTGTCAGTCTGTAAGACTGTTGTTTATTATTATTATTTCCTCAGGGACACAATTTACGGCACCTGTCTTTTTGGCTCCTACCGTGTGAGTCACATTTCTTAACACATTTATTCTTGTAAACTCTGTGTTGGATAAGGACATTATTTTGCCATTTTACTAGAGGAAGATCTGTGAGAAAAGCTTTCAGTAACTCTTAAGAGTGCAGCTGGGCAAAAATTCCTGTGCAAATATTTTATTGGCCAAAAATGCATTTCTGATCAGTTGAAGCTGTCTGTGCTCTTAAATCTCCTGGAGTTTTGGACTAGAGGTGAATAGTATTTTGAGCAAAAAAAAAAAAAAAAAGAAAAAGGAAAATTTCTCAGAAGACTTTGACCTTCATTAAAAATGATACATAATTTAGAAAGGGGCAGCTAACCTTATTTTTTAAAAAAGGAAAAAAAAATAAAGGCAGTGTTAGGAGCTTTACCACCTTCTAGCTGAGTTAATAAAATCCTGGTGCCAGAAGGGATGGTCGTGTTCACCTACACCTGCTAAATCTTGTTGCTTCCCTTGTCTGATGCCAGTGTTCATTTGACCTGACTGTGCTGCACTCTCACTCCCCAAAATACTGATGCTACCAAAGCTTCACCATCAGTACATGGCTTGGGGCAGGTGGGAACAAGCATTGAGGGTTAGATTAGAATAGAGCCAACCCCCTTGGTGGCATCTTGTAGCTGAACACACCTTTGGCTCCTCTAACAAAATCTTTCTTTTTCATTGTTACGTATCTGAAGACCGTAAAAATCTGTATAAAAAAACCTGTCACCTAAATCACTTTTGAAATGCATCAGTAGTGACCCTATAGAGCCTGGTACTTCAAGTTTTCTGTCCCCTGAGACCTAAATACTCTGAAATGTTTCAGCAAAGTAGCCAGAAGACCTGTGGCACAGCAAGATCTTAAACAATGAACTTCTAAATCTTCCAAAACCGTAATAATGGCTAGTTTGGCAGTGTGCTTGGCACTCTGAGTCTCCCAGGTCTGGAAATCGTAAAAGCACAGTGCTTCTAAACTTCCCATGGAGCCAGACCCAGGCCAGGAAGGATGTCTAAAGCAGAGTGGGTCCCAGCTAGACTTGCTCAGGTTGTCCCAAACCGAGAACTGTTGCAGGGTTAAACAGAGAAAAGTAATTTCATCATGTGAGGAATTTCAGAAGGTGCCGTTTTCATCCGATATCTGAATTTAAAAAAATACTTAAGAATAAAAGTGAAATTAATTGAATTTCCATATCAGGACAAATAAACAAATGACACACAAGGGAGGAAGGGAAACACTACAAGAAAAGCAAAAGACATCGAAAAAGAATGGAGGAAGTCAAGTGAATGAGTCTTTCTCTGATCCCCAGTAACCAGGATCCAGCTCTGTCCAGGAATCCATGATCCTTCCTGGAGAATTGCTCCAGAGACCACACCTATTTGGCAGGACCAGAACTGGATGTCCCTGGGGGAGCGTGCATTGGCTCTCCTTTCCTTTGGAAGGAGTCCATGGCATCCCTGCATCCTCGAGGTTCCCCGTCTCAGTGGACGTCTACAAGACTTCCCGTCCTCCTGGATGTGGCCAAAGCCTGGGGCTTGTTCTCTCCCCCGTGGGAGAACGAGGTAGGGAGGTGTGAAGGAATTCTGCCAGCAGCAGTGAGAATGGCCATCACCCATTTTACCACATCGAGTAGCTCTGACACCCCTGCACCTCCTTCTTGCCTCCAGCAACCTGCTCCCTCTCTGGTCAGGCTTGTTTCTCCAGAGTCTCCAAGCTGGAAAACGGCTTGCATTGAGGCACAGTCAGTATTAGTTAATCAGCACGTTTAATACATTAGCATGCACATATTTATCTGCATCCAAGGAGCTTTGTAAGCTGCAACTCTTGTAGCTTGGGCTGGAAAATTAGTTTCCCAGCTGCGGAGGGTAGCTGTTCATTTATTTACAGTCCTTGGAGACCTCGCTGAGTGCAATGGCACAAAACAAAATGAGGCCTCTAATCCAAAAGCCAGGAAGCTTAAGCACCTGTAGAAACAGTTTTGCATTCCAAGGGGCAAATTATCTCTAATCTTGTTAAATGACTGCACTGCGAAACAATCGCAAAATGCTTTCTTCGATGGCCCATAACCAAACACGAGGGGTCCATTACTGCTCTGTGTGAGGGAGAGCCAGTAATCCTGCAGGAGGACACAGCTGATCGCTAAACAAGGGCTGCACTCAAAAATAAAGAAGAAACGAAATAAAGCTAGAACTGTTTGAGAACGGATGCTTCCAATTTTCTAAATTACAATAGCAACTTGTTGCCAAGCAATTACAGTGTTTCATCTGTTTTTTCCTGCTTTGCCCCCCACCTAATTTGTTTTTCTTCAGCAGATGCTGTTTCTGAACTTTGTCATTCACGTCCCTTTCTCTACTCCGTGTAATTTGCAATTGATAATGAGCCGCCATCCAGACATTGCCACCCCGAAAAAAAAAAAAAAAAAGAAAAAAGAAAAAGTGAGATGCCTTGCGCTTGTTCTCACTTTGACCAGCAGAAGCACCTTTGCCGGTCATTTTAAATCAGTAATTCAGTGGTTTTTCAAGCAAGCTGCTTGATTTTTTTCCCCCTCACTATCAGGACAGATGCTGCATGCAACTATTCGCCGCACCAGTGAAAAAGAGAATGAAAAAATAGTAATTATGCTGTATGAAACTCCAATTGCAGTTAAAGCCTGCAAATCTACAAATTAAATTAAGTGCTTAATTTCAAACAGGGCTTGCAGGAGCGCCAGGACCAGGCTCTCTGTGGGCATGCTGCTTTCTGTGAGGATGGATGTGTTTTTTGTGACAGGGCAGGCAGTGTGGACAGCTCATTACAGCTGGAGAAAATTCAGACACAAAGAGGCTGCACTGGCACGGACCCTGCCCTGGATGAGGGGAATGGCACTGGGAATGCCCTACCAGGGTGCACCCAAGCCCAGCACCCTGCCAGCGGGGTCCCAGCCAGTCGAGTAAGCTCAGCTGTGGCTTAGCACTGAAATCAGAAAGTCTGATTTTCACACGCAAGTTTCCCCTGTACGGAACAGACCCACTGACCACTTGGTATGGATAGAACCAGGGGACGGGGAGCCCAGCTGGGAAAACCATGGGCTGCAGGTCTCTCTCTGGGCTTTCCCACCTCCAGGAAAGCAACCTTAAAAAGATTCCGAAGTGCCCTTAAAACACTGACACCACCTAACTGGGCAGATGGCAAGCCTTGGGGATGGTACCATCCTCCACTTTTCTGTACCCTCCAGCATCGCATCCACACCTTGACACCGTGTAGGAGTTTGTTCTGTGACTCACCACTTCCCTGTAGAAGAGGTACCACAGGTCAGCAGGGTCACACTGCCTGGGGGAATTCAGGGATACATCGGTGATGATCACAGCCCACTAAAGTTATTAATTTTCTGAACAATCCATCCTCTTTCTCCCCTGTTCCCACACTGAGGAGCATCTCAGAGCTCCCATTAGTGGTACAACTATCACCTTGGGCAGAATGCACAGGGGGTTCTGCAAGTGTAGGTAGACATGGCTTCTCCTAAAGCTTCTTAGCTACATCTGCTCCTACAAACTGAAGATCTGCTTCTTTTTCCAGCTGCCAAAATATCTAACTTCAAGAACAGGTTTCTCTTGATTTTGAGTCATTGGTTTTCCTGCAGTGCTGGAAGACTGGGAGTAGTTTCTGAGAAGAAATGATGAGCTAAATGAACCTTATGCTGTTCATGTCTCTTAAAACTGGCTTGCCTGAGCTGGTGGAACTGAAATCAGTGAAGCTTCATTGATCTACATCAGTTGGGGTTTGAATCCGAGAGCAACCAGATTTTACATACTCAAAGTATTAACCTCCAAATTAATGATGAGTGGGTTATGTGGAAGGGATCTGGCCCTTCTTGGCCAGCTGCTGAATGTCAGAGGCACCAGAAAGGTGTGGGCATGAAGCAGGAAAGCTGGAAGAGAAAGGGTACAAGGAAATGAAGTGATAACATCCAGCAGATCTGGTTTTCAACCAGGCTGGAATTGCACACGCCCACCCCACACAGCTGAATGTGTTTTAACTCCATCCTTGCCCTAAGTGGAATAATGAGGTAGGTTTTAACCCCGTATAGCCCCAGAGCCTCTAGTTAGCTCCTGGATACCTTACCTAAAAGGCTGGGACTCCACTTTTATACACGGCTGAGATTTTTATACAAAGTTCAAGAATGGATTAAATCATCTTTACAGGCATATCTAGGGCAGACAACAGTCTGCTATATCCAGGCTTCTGCCCCTCCACAGCCTCCCAGAGCCTTCAGTCAGGCCCTATGGCTATTTCTACTTTTTCTTCCCCTTTTATTTCTGTCTCTTTTCATGTTATTCTCTGTTTTCTTAAAGGACCTGAGAGCTAATAGATCACTTCAAAATGAATGCAATTGCTTCCCAGCAGTGAGATGCTGTGTTTCCTCTATACCAAATCTATGCACTGTTCCAGTAGATAAACAGCACCAAATGTCATTTGAGAATCACATCCTGCTTTCATTCTCTCCCCTCGCATTCGAGGCTCTAGCTTTGTGTGAGAGTGATTCACTTTCTCACTGAATGCAGAGTGAAAGCCCATTTTCAGCACTCTCCCAACACCCATGCACAAGCAGCTATTCATTTCCAATGATCATTTGTATTTCTTTTGGAAGACCTTAAACACCACAGGGGATAAAAGGGAAGCCATTCAAGTGAAAATAAGATCTGCAAAGATAATACATTGCCCTGCTGTCAGTGCTTAGCTAAAGATGAATACATATTAGCACCTTCCTTGCCTGATTTTGTAACATAGCTGGGATTTTTATGTGCTGTGTGTGTACTTTCTGGTTTACCTAAACAACTGATCAGCCACATAGCCATGTAGCCAATTTCAAGTAAGTTTTTGAGGATCTGAGATATAAAGCACCTACAGGTTTTTGACAAACAGCTGCTTGAGGAGAGGAAAGAGGCAGCAGTGACAGAAGATGCAGCTTGAGTAGAGCCCTCATTAAACAGTGCAGAAACTGCACAGTAACTCATCCTGGAAATACTGAATCCAAACCCCAGGGTCAGGATACCTAGAGACCAGATCTCTGCTGTTCAGAGTAAATATTTCTCATACCACCATAAGTGTGGCTCCAGCCCAGGCCCTGAGGTATGAGTAGCATGTTACTTTACTGCTCCAGCTACACGGATGAAACCAGATTTTAAATCCAAAACCCACAGTGTGATCCCTGGTTCCCTCAAAGACCAGAAGGAGAAAATTATATTGGGCAGTTAACTTCCATATGGCAGACATCAAAGAGGAGAAAATGAGGCGCTCCATGCTTCTTGCCCGTGTCATAATGTGGGACAAGGTTGTTTATTCATGCAGACACTGACCGACAACCCCTAGGAGATCCTGAGCTCTAGTTTTTTTTTCAGATCTAGATAAAGGGATACAATATTTCACACCAATTACATCAGGTCAAGAGGAGGAGGAGGGAGACCATATAAAATGCAAAATACCAGGTGATGTTACCTTGCCCTGCAGTACTTCTGTCACATGGTAAGAGCTGTAAGCAAGGGAGTTTTTAATATAGGGATGAGCGTGTCTGTCCTATTTTCATGTATAATAGATCACTGAGGCAGAAATAGAAGTGACACAAAAATGTGGTGATATCAGTGAATGTAGAAAATGTTGAATTTATCTTAGTTTAAAAATATTGTGACACATGCATATTTTTCTTTCCTGAAAGAAGGGGAGGAAGGAAATCTAGGGGTGTAATTGTTCAGTGGGGAGACTGGAGGCTTGCTGGATATTCACAGAGCCTGCATGGACAGCACAGCTCTTTCACACACCTGCTGGACAAGGCACCTGGCAAGGTAAACTACTGGTTGATTGCAGTGACTTTTAGAAGAAGTAAGGTAAAGGAAAGGAGCAACAGGGCTGAGGAAGAGGTCCACTGTATTGCAGAAAAGGAGAGGAGAAACCAGCAGGAATAAAGAAGTAGTTCAACAAGAAAAGAAGATAAAATTTATCTATTTATCTATTATCTATTATCTAATTTATCTATTTGTCTATTGAGGGACCCAGGAGGCTGTAAAGAGGTAAGAGGGTGAAAAACAGGGGAGAAGGGATTGATGAGTGTGTACTCATCCACTCACCTGCAGGCAAGAGAAAGAGCGCTGCTGTTTCATATCAGTCCCAGAAGGGCGAGTCCTTGCCAAGCAGAGCTGACTGACTTGTCATTGTAAAGAGTTCAGAGGGGAGTGGGAGGTACAATGTGGATTTGGAAACTAAAGCAAATTCCCAAAGGATTTGAGGAGGAATCAAGGATAATGATGCCCATTTAGTAAAGACATACAAAGAAGTAAGTTTTGGTGGAGTCTTTCAGTCTTTGGAAAGGGTAGCTGAAGTCAGTACATGGAGACCAGCAAGTGCCTCAAATATTCATCAAGAAGAATGATTTTAAGACAGTTGATTATGGCAAATTGCTAATGAAAAGGATATTTAATGGATTCCTTTCACCTCAGTAGAGGCAGTGATACTGTAGGATTAAAACCACCATGTATGAAGCTCTCCTAAGAAACTGAAAATGAGAACTGAGGGAGTGAGTTTGGAAGATACTTGTGAAATTCTTGCATTACAAAGGAAGAGGAGACTGAGTCCATAAGGGAAAAGTCGTGTATACTGGGATGTGAGATGGTAGAATGGATTCTGTGGAAAGGAAAAATTATTGCTGCAAGCAATAATTAAGCAGGGAATTTGATAATAAAAAGATTTTGTTTGATGCAGGTGGAAAAATTACATTGGCTAGTAAAAACACTGAAACATTTGTCTACTGATTAAAGAGGCATTAGCAACACAATGGAGAGATTGGAACTACCAGAGCAGGATGTAAGACTGGGTATTATAAGGATAATAGAAATATGGTGGAATGGCAATGTTTTTTGAAATTCAGGCAATGAAGGATATGTTTTGGGTCAGAAGGTAGAAACAAGGATTAGAAAGAGAAGTAGTGCTGTATGGTGATGGGGAGAGAGACTGCCAGGACATAAGAACTGCCCACATGGGCAAAGCAAAACACACTTGGGTCAAAATGATTTAGGATAAGATGGATAAAGACACTGAGGCTGAGTCATACTATGAATTTCCTATAGGTTCTCAGGCTGGACTGTAAGCTAAAGATTACTTTCTTAAATGTGTGTATGTGTTTATATATTTATGCATATAAATATATATAGAGAGAGCAATATTATACAAATGAGAATTGTGTCATTATGGGAGGCTTTAATTCTGCATATATGCACTGGAAAATAAATGCTATCAATAAAGGTCCATATAAACCTGTGGGCTGACCCACTGACTAGTCGGTCATACAACAAATACAAAATGATGAAATTTTAGATTTTGATTTTGTAGACAGTGAGATGTCTTGAGAAAATAGTGACTTGGGATCCACAATCATGAGACAAATCCATGAAAATATAATTAAAGTATTTAAAAAGGGATCTGTGACTTAGTTCTAAAGGGCAAATTTAAATAAATTAGAGGAATTAGGGGTAAAACCAATGGAGTTGAAGAGCTCTAGGTATTTTCTGTGAAGAATACTTTTCAGACAAGAGTGGAAAAACCCCTTTGCTCTTGTATCTTGCTCAGGATAGGGACCAGTACTGTAAAGGAAGACTCCAAGATGATCCAAGTGCAAGATCCACTTCAAACAGGATATTTGGAGTCAGCAGAACGAAATGTTACAAGGGCTGAAAATCAGACCTGACCAGCAAAAAAAGCCACATCTTAGAGGTCAGAAAGCATAGAGGGTTTGTGAGAACTGCCAACTGTCAGTCTGGGTTAAACCTTGCAGAGGAAATTAAAATAAAAACCAGAAGGTTTTTCAGCTAGAGGAGGAATAGAAGAGAAAGCGCAAGGAGATTAAAAATATAGCACCAAAGCCGAATAAATGCTTTGCCTCTGGATGCAGTTCTGTGAGATAGGGTGAGATTACTTGTCTCTGCCAGCAAGCAGGTGCTCTGCTGTTCTTTCCCATCTCCCCACCACGGTGACAGCCTCACCACATGAGCCATTCCAGCTCCCTAAATCACCACTAAAGTACCCCAGAAAAGCATGTGGCTCGTTTTTCTGCCATTTCAGCAAGTTGAATCGGCTCAGGAAACTGACCCAGGCATGAGTGAGGCCATGGGGAGGTGAGGGAGGAGAGAGACAGGTCCTTCCCCTTTTAGCCTTTGCAGTGTTAGACTGGCCCAGCTGCCTGTGACAGCACTGCTTCCCTTTTGGTTGAGGACATGGGTGAATTTGCGAATAAAAGGAAATGAGGATGAGGCCATAGGAATGGGAATGACCACGTGGGAGGAGGAATGAAGACTTGGGGACAGATAGTCTCTCTCCCCAAATTCTGAAAGAAGGGTGTGAATTGGCTAGTCCAGTAGCAATGATGCATTCACTCAGTCATGGATAGTTCATGTAACTGGAAAATAGGATTTGGGTCCCATGGCCAAATAAGAAAAGCAGGGAAAGGACGAGATGTTTTGGGCAACTACAGATCCATTAGTTTGACCTCAATGTTATAAAAGATTTTATAATAATTTTTTGAAGGAAAGAAAACTTACAATGTGGGAATTAATAGAAAATGGGACAAAAGACAACCAGTTTATCACAAATGTATTGTATCCTTTTCACCTACTCTGTGAGCTGATCCTCTTTATTCAGTCCTAACACAGGAGCCAGGAATTGGCTGGTTTTCTTCCGTCAGGATTGTTTTATTCATTGGCCGTTCACCAAAAATAAAAAAAAAAAAATCCAATTTCAATAGCCTTGGGAAATAGATGTTCAGCAACATTCACTATAACTCACTGGGTTTCCAAGGCCCTTACAAGCAGTGGGTACAACAAAGTGGTATGGCTGGGTGGTGGTGCTGCATGGGTCCTGTCAGCACACCCTGCAGCAGGATGCCTGCAAACCCTTGCAGAGCAAAAATCCCATCCCGTCACTACTGTGGCTTTCAAAATGTCCTTCAAAATACAGCAGAGCCCCCCCCCCCAATAACATCAATAGTTACATGTTCTTCCCCTGGCTCCCCTCAGTTCTTTATTACTATTTTTGAAAGATTTTTCTCAGAAAGGTCTTTATACTCTGCAGGCACTGCTGAATTGGAATGGGAAGCAGGGTTTCTTCTCATTGTAAGGTAGGCAGGGCTGCCTTCCAGTTTCCCAGCTGCAGAGATTTATAGCCACTACCAGATTCACTAGGTGGCCAGGGTTTTATAACCCAATTGAACGGAATAAAACCATTTAGACTGAAGGCAATTTGATGCAGGACTCAATGACTTTCAGGAACTTGATGTATTACTGTGATCATGTAAGTTACAAATTATATATATATGTATATATTTGACAAATCGTTTACAAAAACAATTTGGAATGATTTGGAATGATTTAATCAGGGTTGACAGGCTTGCAAAGCATCTCTGGGAATGAAGCAGAAAACCTTGAAGTGTATGGAAGATTTTCAATCTGTGTTAAATCCTGTTCCAAACAGAGAGGCTTGGTATCCTTCCCAAGGTTCCAAACTCCCTTGAATACAAATTCCCCTTGAGCATCTCCTGGTTTAGGCTCATCCAGTCCGTTACTGGCCTGCCTGAGACTCTATGAAGCAAAGTGACACTGCCATAGCAAAAGAGACATCTACCCTCGACATCCTTGGCCAAACGTCAGGGAGACCAGTGTCCTCAGGATGCCTGGCTATCCCAGCAGCACGTGGAATGAAACAGTAGGACACGTAGATGCCCCTCTTCCCAGGGGAGAGCTGGAGATAAATGGGCTGGAGAAGCCACTTCTCTGAAGTCAGAGATCAGTCCTTTTCCTTACAGCAGGAGTGAAGCTGGCCTGTAACTCATGGTAATGACAGGCTTGGGGAACTTGCAACAAGCTTGTAGGGAATGCATTTATATTCTGCACAGTATCAGATATGCCTCTCTGACCATCAAACTGGGCAAACCATCTGAAGGAGTTTTGTGTTCAGACAAGTAAGAGGAGCTTTATTCATTTTTTTTACCTGAGCTACAAAAGTATGCAAAGCTAATTCGGGTCTAAATTCAGACAATAGCTTGCTGGAATTTTATTTGCACTCACAAGATTTGAACTTTCAGGGGTGTTCCAGGTTTTTGTGTTGCTGTTGCTCCATCTGCCTGCCATGGTTTGATAGACTTCCTGAAAATAATAGACTAACCACTTTGATGCCCTTGTATTTCAGAAATCTCTCTGGTTCCTTGTATTAAATATTTCAGGTTGCAATTCTCCTGTGATTACACTCCTGTCAGTGTAATCAAAAGCATGATGCATTAATCCTTAAAATGAACTAAGGAGACTTTTCTGAGTTAACTTCAAACAATCTGGGCTTAAGCACATTTCCAGGGTATGCTTTCCAGGCAGTTTTACTACAGGAATGGTTACTGATCCTGCTGCCCTCATCAGATGGCCCTGCCTACCTGTTTTGAGCACAGACTGTGCATTGGCAGGAGGAAAATACATGGTTTTTTTTCTACAGGAATGGAGATATTTGGAGTGTCTGTGAATGTTCATTGTAGTAATTCAAACTCTGAGTCCTCAACAAGCTTGCTGCTGCAAAGTCATTTGGTAAGCGCGGGAAGAGACGAGTCTGGTGTCTGAGAGCAATCAAATAGAAATGGAGACAAAAATTAGGGATTAAAAGCTACAAATAACAAGGAAACATCTAAACAGGAAACTTATCTCCAAGACTGGGACGTCTTTCGGGATAAAAATGGCTGCTAATGAATCCTCTCCATATAACCGAGCGCCTTGGCTGCTCCCACCCAGACACCCGCAGCTCACGCTTCCCCGCAGTTTTCATTTGCTTTATTGCTTTCAGATGCTGCTTGGTATGAGTTCCTCTGGTAGCTCTGTCATTGCCACCAGCACGGGGGGAATGTGGCTTCGGCTGACTGGGCTGCGAGGCGTCAGCCCTGTCTCTCCGGGGACTGTCTGACACGACGGCAGAGCTGCCTGAGTGCAGCCACATAATCAAAACCAATCGATGCTGCTCGGCGAGCACAAGCCCCGACAGCTCCGGCTGTATTCTCGTGTACCAAGACATACTCAGGCATCAGGAGGGGAGGCTATTAATGAAGCAACTGGGGGGAGCAATACCTGCAGGGAGAGTTCTTGCTGTTGTGCACACCGCTCCTGTTAGGCCTGTTAGATCTCTCCCTTTGATTTAGTGGTGCAAGTTAGCTAAAACTCTGCGTATCTTTTCCTTCTGGTTTGAAACACTCCTCCACATTCATTCTGTTCTTACTCAGGATCCTCAGATACCTTTCCAGGGAAAACAATCCTGGATTTATTTACAGTACATCATTATTTATTTTAGCAACCCTTTTGAGAAGGCAAAGCGAGATCTGAGCTCTCCAGTGGGGACCTCAAAATGAGCTCTGTGCTTTCAAGGTAGGGGCATTTTAATTGAAGGGTTTAGAGGGGAAGAAGAATGTGAACCCAGGGTGGGAGCCTGTTTTCTTGATGCTTTCCATGTGATGTGTTTCTGTAGGGCAAAATCCAGGAATACCCCACAAGGAAGTGAAAGCAAACTTACTCTCCTTGGTAGTGTTCCTGCCTTGAAAGCAAACACAGGTAAATAGTTATTTATTTTTTAATTTATTTATTTTGTTTTCCAGAATTGCCTTAGGTTGTTTATCTTATTTTCAAATCCCCCTACTCATGCACATGCACTCTTGTTTTTTTTCTACCTTGGCTGAGAGATGCCAGTGAATTAAAGTGAAACATTTTGATGCCCCAGCGTACTCCATGGGAAGAGTTTTGTGCTGAGCAATTTAAGACTTACGTAGAGTGAAATAAGCAAGAAGAGATGAAAAAGGTTTCTATCTGTTCCTCTTTCATCCTCCCCACCTCTTTTCATCTGTAGTTATCTGTAGACAAAATTCAGTGAACAACTGTCCCTGTCCCCAGATGGCTTTTAAAGTGGCAGGATGCTGAAACCATGGAGGCAAATGCAGGCCCTGGTGAAAACCAGTGCTTGAAATTTCAAAAGAAGCCACGTCACTTGGTTGACAATGGTTCTTCTCCTTTCCCCACACAAGTTATTTATCTGTTCTTCATCACAGCAGTGCTGAGAAGCCTCAGCTGTGCTACAGGCTGGTGATTTAAGCCAAGGGTTTTCGAACTGCAAGGCAATGTAACCCTCCAGACATGTGAGCTGCTCTAAAAAGACCTGTGAAAATGACAGTCTACTGTCAGGAGACATAAGTTTTTGATACTGGGGGCTGCACCTCTGTAAGAAAATGCCAAACTGCTTGATCACCTCTATAGCAAGGTGTGACTTAACAAGTTCATCTGCACTAAAACTGGGGAGAGACTCTGGCCTTGGCATCCTCTTGCTATACTGTGTTTGTGATATTTGCAATTTCAGACCTTCTCTAAGAGGCCATTCCTGTCCTGAGGAATTTTACCCACCAGCCTCGTCAACTCAAGGGCCTCAGTCATGGAGTGGTTACTGGATGCACCCTCTCAATTCCCACTGGAGTAAGTTTATTGCTTATGACAGGAGGGTTAAAGCCAAACAAGCAGCCTCATTGATTTCTGCCCAAGAGAAGGCTGAGTTTCAAGAATGCTGTTTACACAAAGGGCTGATTCTGATCTACTATCAGGGTAATTTGCATTTATACCAATATAAGACAGATCCAAACAAGGCTTTTGGCTTGCAAAGTATTTTTGGGCTCTTTGGGGAGAGGCAGCTTTGTAAAAACAGAGATTACAAAGAGAACTTTCACTGTTCTTGATGCAAAGGAAAACCATGGGCAGATGTGCCTTAGATACTGATCTTCTGAAGTGTCCAACATTGCAGGTGAGGTACAGACTGGATCTTCCCTGACAGCATTTCAGTGTGCCCTGGGAAGACCAGAGCTATGGACAGCCATGGGGCTTCCTGGGGGTTGGTGGAACTGCCCAAAATTGGATCATCAGAGGTTCTGGTTCAGTCTTGGTTGTGGTGGTATAATCTCAGTTCTCACCCTCTCTCAGTTCAGTTTTGTCTGTAAATGCCTGAAGATGCTTGTATTTTAGAGTATCTGTAATTTTCAGCCACTTAGCTGAGGAGACCCCTATGGTGACTGAGCCTCCTGGGATACAAAAAACTTTATAAAGGAGTAAAATAGAAAAGCAGAAGTGTGGGGGGGGAAGTTTTACCTCTTCCTCCCAATCCACTGCCAACTGAACTCAAATATCTCTTCTTGATACTGAGTCCCTGCTTTCCTTTCATGCCCCCTAAGACTCCAGGACCTGTAAATCCCTTTTCAATGAACTCCCTACACATGCTGATAGTCACTATAGCTTGTGCAGTCATTCTGGAATGAGTTTCTCTGGATTTGTTTTGGTTTGGTTTGGTTTTTAACTCATTACTAAAAAGATCTTAGTCCCTGTCCTGCCTGCTAATCAACATACTGTGATCAGATGTGAAAGAGGGCTTTGAATTTACCTGTGGTTTTGTGGAAGGACTATGGGAGAAAACCTCTAGGAAAGTAATAGCAAAATACTCAAGACAATGAGTATGGGTTGAGGGCCTATGATGCTTTCGGAAAAGCCAGATTGAAACCTGCAGACCAATGAGAACTTTAGGAATGGCCAAAACCCCAGGAAAATCTGTGATTTTTAAAGACATAATCCCACTTCACACTGCTTCCACAAGGTAACTAGACTTATTAATACTTGACTCAACGTTGTTGTGGAATATGCAGAAACAGAAGTCTTTAAAAACTTATCAGATAAGAAATATTAGGCCTATTTTATGTAGAATTAATCCTTTCCTGGAATGGACTAAATGAGCTTATGAATTCCCTTACAAACACAATTGCAGCAGTGTTAAAGTCAACCTAAAATGTGAGTTTTTTAAAGAGAGAAGGCAGAATCCAGAAACTGTTGAAGTCAATAGACAGGTAGTTCATAGTAATTTTATCACAAGAAATCACTTAGCCAAAGAAAATTGCAATCATGGGGCCACAACTACAGTGATCAAAAATTGGTATGTCTCCATCAACTCCACATCAATGATGTGCATTAATATTAGCTCACAATCTTATTTATTTTCTATTTCTAACCTGACTGAAGAGCCTGTTCATCAGCAGCTCTGTCATGCAAAATCCATTTTATTTAACACTGCTCTCTTGGAATGAAAATGGAGAACAGAAGACTCTGAAATTAGAGAGGAAAGCTTAACTCCAGATTTAATAAAGGTCTCAGTCTAGCATAAAGAGTCTTCTTGATTTTAATATCAAACCTAACAACCACAGACTAAGCCTAAATTACCAGGTTCTGATACTTTCATTAAAGAGACCTTATTCCACAGACTCCCACTGGAATCTGTGGGGGCGCCTGGACAAATGCAAGGCATGACCCAGTGGAAGTAGAGCATCAAGGTCTTGTCTCTTTAAAAATGTCTTTAAAATCACTTTTCTAATGCATCCCTCCAGAAATTGCCTATATTATTCCCAGAAACACAGTACTCTCTGCACATGGAAGCTGCAGTATCTAATAATGTTGATTTTGCATTCTTCTCTCTATTCCAGCATATCAGGAGGCACTTAAGAGATTTCTGAGTGCCTCAGAATTAAATTATGGGCAAGAGCAACAAAGTCACAGGACTGAGCAATCCAGCACTTAATGCAGTTTCTATATGGAGTCATAGGAGGCTGCAGTCAGAAGGAAAATGCAAAGAGGATTTGCTTCTCGTCACGGATGAAAATCAGGACCACCACTGGGCTTTCAAGAATTTTCACTGGAAATCCTGGAAAGACAAGCAGGACACTTATTTTCAAAGCTTAAGCCAAAGCTAGCTGAAATTTTTGGAAGTATCATCCTTTATTCCCTCTGGGCTACAACAAATAAGTTGTAGCTTTAGGTTGCACATTCTTTCCATGCAAATTCCGTGCAATTTTAGAGCATTGTTCCCAGTCCGTTATGGTCAATGATCCTTCTGATTCCTCTCTGTGAGCAATATTTCAGTTGTCAGTGGGGCCTGATGCCATCAGGACAGCCTGCAGAGAGATTTCAAGTGAAAATAAAACTGTCAAGCTCATCTGGTCTTCTCTAATGGATATAAATGAATCCAGCACTGTATGCCAAGCTTTTCACAAACTGTATGATGTTATAAAAAAACATGCTGCCAATGAGGTTAGAAACCCCATCCCTTATGCCTTGTGGTTAAGGATATATATGCTGTACTGGAATGTTAGAAATAGCAAGATGTGTTAGTTTAGGCACTTTAATAAGAATGTCTAGGTTTATGAATTGGCTTAATTCGAGTTCTTTACAAGCAATATTAGTTCCCCCTGTCTCGGATTGTTCTTTTTTTCTGGTGGTTTAGATACCACTACTATTACTGGCTCCTGGCTGACTGCATGCTTGACAAAGTTTGTTGTGAGGTCACGATTTTCTGGCATCTTGAAAGAGGTGGCTGTGGGGTGACTGCACAGAGAGCTTGCTGCCGTCTCAGAACTTCTTTTCCAGCTTTCCTGTGTTTCTGCCAAACATATTCAGCGTGAAACCACCTGATAAAAACACCTAAGCAAGTGGAACAGTGAAGAACCCAAAATGCAGAATCATCACACACTGAAAATGGACTTCGTCTGGATCTCAGCCTGTCTTTGCTTTGGTTCCAATTTGAAAAATCATGGTAGCAAGTTACGTTGGCCAGCAACTGGTTTATTTTCCTGGGTTAGGTGAAGCTGAGGTGCCACTACTCTTAAAGAGGTAGCAGGTAGACTGAGAGGTGGAAAAGCCAGAAAAACTGCTTAGCCTTGTGAAGTTTCCAAGAGCGAACGGGTGCAGAGGGGACCAGGCTCTTTCATGCCCAGTCAGAGATTGTCCACACAGACCTGCCAGTCACTCTGGTTATCTTCATGTTTAGACATCGATGTGGTGTGTATTTCCTTGTCTCCTCCATCTCCCAGGCTTTGTGCAGTACTGCTTGTCTTGGGTCTAAGGACTGGGACAGTGTTTTCATGCTGGTTTGTGAAGTGCTGAGAGTTCTGAATCAGGTTGGATCTCTAAGCTTCTCCAGACTTATCAAGACAGATAAAGTCTTGGGCAACATTACTGTGTTCTGATATTAAAAAGCAAACAAACAAACAAAAACAAATCAAACCCCAAAATCCACCCACCCCGTGCTCTTTTTTTGTGTTGATACAAGTCATCAGACATAAAACTTCCAAATTTGAGAAATTTATGTTTGGTCTTCAAATTTCAAAGCAGGTCAGTCCTTGCTAGGACCTTGAGTATTTGTTATAAGTTAGTTACAGACCTAGATCTTAATTTTTGCGTTATGTCTGTGCTGAATGATGTGGAATTACATATTTTCTACCAGTTTAGTTCAGGAAGCTCCAGGGAGCTGGAAATGAGTAGTTCCAAATAATTTGAATTTGCCGATACCTTTCAACTCTTTGTCAGAGCTTGTTTCTACAGATACATGTGTTTAAGCTCTACTGATGACATACATGTACATATATTCATCCTGTACCACTTGCTTGTGCAATGGAAGAGGTAAGTACAGTGAAAAAAGGCTTGTTCTGCCTCTACAAGAGTGTGGACTTTGGCTTTTGCCAGTCCTTCTTCTGTGGTCAAGGGGATTAGAAATTCAGACTTTGGAAAGAGCTTTTGTAAAGGACAGAAACTCAGTCACTGATTACTTCAGTGAGCAGAGGAGTTATACAGATGGATCGGTAAAGCTGTAGCTGTGATGGTCTCAGTATACAAGAAAACCATAGTTTATAGAAAGAGGTAATATTTTTATTAGTCCAAATGATTAAGAAGCATGGAAGAAAGTGGGCAAGCATGTGAGACCTGAAGAAAAATGCTAAGATGCTATGAATTAATTTAAAGGATCAAGACATTTAACTTCTATTAGGATTCCTTCACAATTTCTTAGTATTAGTTACTCTGACACTAATAGAAGTTTATAAATAAGGCGAAAGTTCTCTTTTTTTTTTTTCCTCCCTCTGAATGGAGGGCTATCTCCATGGGGTGGCTATTCATTTCTCCAGTTTGTCCCTACTAAGTGTCCAGTTGTCTCCACTAAAACATTTTTGCATAGGCAGCTGCCCATAAAGTACCAACACCATGGGAAAGGATCAAGCCTGCCCTGAAACCCAACCGCAAACTGCTTTGTTGCTCTGGACACACTCCAGGTTACTTCCTCTGGGGGATGTTCATGCTACCTGCTCTCCTCTAAATTTGGGTGGCTGCGCTCCTTAGACTCCATCTATAGCCACTGGAGAGGGAAGGATCTTCCAGAGAGTGTTTCAGAGCACCTAATTTAGGCTACACCCATGAATGAACCTCTGAAGGATCAAATCTTTTTCCACCTGCTTTGAAGAGTCGTAGGAAAACCAGCTCCAGCTGCACCCCACCAAACTTTAGCCTCCTCTGTGAGGTACCTGTGTCCCCTTACCTCCAAACACTGGCCCTTCTGTGTGCCTGTTAGCTAGGGATGACCGTGCTGCTACCATGTGCACCAGGGTTCACGTGTCTGAACTGAGAAGCATCACGTTTAAAGTTTGATGACTAAAGCAGAAAAGTTGAATTCTCTGCTCTCTCTTTCAGTTTTGCTACAGGGACAGTTACAGTGTGTGTTGTGCTCCTTAGGGGAGAGCAGGAGGCTGTGAGTGCACACTGGCAGGATGGAGGTGTGGTCCGGGTGTCCCAGATAACATATTAGCTCCCTCAGCCCAGCTTGAGCTCATTTCAAAGTCATGACTGCTCAGCAAGTCGCTATATTTTCTGGCTGCCTGTCATCTGAAGCTGGAAAATGCTATTCCGTCCTTTCAGCAAGTCTGATGGATGTTGTATTTAGTGACAAAATTTTAGTTTCCAGCTTCAACAGACTCAAATAGTGAAATGTTACTATAAAACAGAGGTTTTAGATATCTTGCTGAGAGTTTGAGTGCTGCATTTATGCTAAAATAGGTAGATTATAACTTTGCTCAGCAAATGAGTTGTCTGCAGGTTGACAAGGACACAGAGCAACCTGTGCATATCTTTATGCAACCAAAGAGATGACAATCACCACCATGGCAGCTCCTGTAAAACAGGTAACCAACAAACAGCGACCAGCTGTATGAATAACATACTTCTCCATACATCAGGAACTGGGGATAAACAGTCACTGCATTCCCCATCTGTGCTGGATGTGTACCTCCCATTAAGTTGGACTTCCTGTGCAGGGAGAGATTCATGTGCCCCATCACAATATCTAAATTGAAATTGTCAAATGCTGGTCTGCTTCCTGCTAGAGCATCAAATGGATTAAAAACATTGCCTATGATCATGCTGTTGTAGCTCCTATAATCTATGAAGAGTCACTGCTAGTAGTGCTACTTCTATCTCAACAAGATGTTTATATGACTAGTCTGTTTCAGAATAAGGCTTTTAATGGAGGTCCTTCTTCCATTTCTAGAAAGCATCCCAAACGTCTTGAGAATAGCTGCAATTTAAATCCTTAACAAGAATATTAGTAAATAACATAAAACCAAACTAATAAATGCCAGTGTGGGATTTCTTCAAGCCTCTGGAGCAATGACAGGCCACAGGGGAGCAAGACAGATGTGTTGAATTCTGGCAGTGTCAGGGAATTACGTAAATAAAAACTCACAGATGAGGATAGGAAGGGGACAATCCCCTATTCTGCAAAGGAAGGGAAGAAATTCCTCCCAGATTCAGCACCTGGCAGTGAGTTCAACCAGGTGCATATGATCCTCAGGCTTGGCTTGGTATAGCTTGACACTTTCAGGCAATCCATATGTCCCATCTCCAGCTGCAATCAAGCTTTTAATCTTCAGAGGAAGGTGAAAGAAAGACAAAAAGGCCAGCCTAAAAGCCAAGTAAGGTCTCAATGGGGGAACATTGACATCCTTCTTATTAAATTATTGCCTAGCTTTAATACATGAACTTTGTTTGTAATATTTTGCTTCATTTCCTGAGGAAATGAGTATTATGCAGCTGTGCTCTGGTTGTTTGTCTGTCTGTCGGGCTTACCCCCCATTTGACAATTATTGAGACTGTTGGCTGATTTCAGTGCAGTTTGATGGAAGGGAAAAGGCATCACAGTATTATGTTTTAAAATATTTAGAAAAATTAGCAGTGGGGTACAGGACAAAGAGTAAGCTAGTGGGTAAGGCCACAATCTGAGTTCAGCACAGTTATTCGACATGAGAGAATCCACATGGAAGGCAGCCACAGGAAGCCCAAGAAATATTCCCTAAGTCCCAACGCTTAAGGAAGAACATGTTATGCTTTTTTTTTCTAACCCCACTAGAATTCTAATCAAACTGGCCCATTCCCCAGGATTCCTTTTAACCCTGTATTTTATATTCCAGCAGCTCCACTTCTAGCTAGTGCATCCCTTGTTGCGTCCCATGACCTCTACATCTACCTGCTACCCCAAAAAACCCCCTAGCTTTGCCTCTACAGGTCACCTGAAAGGACAGCCCTGGATGCAACAACATGTTTGCTTTTATCTGAAGTTCAGTGAACAAAAACAAAAAAAAAAAAAAGAAAAATAATTTTATTGAATATTTTGAAAACACTAATTTGTTGTGGTTTTTTTTTTTTTTTACTTATTGGCATTGACATGTCTTTTCCATACTGGAAAAACTGACCACAATTTCCCACCTCGATCTTGGTAAAACAAGGCAATTCAGTCAGTGCAGTCAGTCCAGCGTGACTCTCCTGGTACTCCTTTAGAGCTGTCCAGATTGTCCTGCTTGGTTTGTGCCACCAAGGCGGTGACTCTCCACAATGAAATAGCTGCATGCTTTAACAGGGACTCTCTAAGGCACTGAGTCACCAAAACAGGATTTTCCCCTACAGAAAACTTCTCATTGACTTCAAAAGCAGGAGGGAAAGGTCTAACTGGGCAGACATTCATCACCTTTGCTTAGTGTAGAGAATGAAGGTCTCTGTAACTCTCTGGAGAGTTTTCACAGTGTGTGTGCACATACACACATGCCCACACATCCACTCACCTGGATAAAATGTTTCAGGGAAACACCTGAAGGAAGGAGAGCTGTTTCAAACAACATTGGCACATGAAAAAAAGGATATGAAATGGTTGTAAACAAGCTTGCATCTGGAAACTGTAAATTGACTTCTAGCCATCAGAACATTGAGGCTTCTCAACAGCATCCCAGTGGAAAGAACAGAGGCAAAAAGGTTGTTGCACTGTGGGTCTGTATCCACTATAGGATGGCAGTGAGAGTGAGAGCTGTGCCCACTCTGATGATCAGAAAAAGCTGCAAGGATGAGAAAAAACATATTTGCCACTTGACTCAAGCCTTAATTTAGCCTCTTGACAGCTGATCTTATATTTATTGTAAGTATATGGTTAATTCTACTGACTTAACTTCTTGCAGAGCTGAGCACACTCTTAAAGGCATCTTAAAGATGGCTCTGGGCTTTTCCTGGTAGACTGGAGGACACAGCCACCATTCTAAGATCTCTTCCCTGCTACATTGTGCTGACATTTTTGCAGACCTTCCTCTACCTGGATGTAAAGTACTGTAGTGAAAATTTCTTTTTGTCCCACCCTGCTAATTTCACTGCATCTACAGTAGAAAAAAAAAAAGTTTCACCATATCTCCCTGGTGGATCAGAACAACAGAGGATCCATAGAATTGACTGAGTGGGGTGAATATCAAAACCCTGCTGTAATGCAAGGCAGGCCTGGCAGTCATCTCTTCCTCTGCCAACAACAGGACCTAGATCAAATTTGCAGTACCATTATCCTATATTGGGATGACTTGTGTCACCCACTCCTGCTGGCCGTCCCACGGGGAACATCTTTCTTTTATGTTACTGTATCCGGAAAAGGGAGAACGGGCAGGATAAAAACCCAAAGTACAGCATAAACTTACAATTAAAAGTGTCCTCATCCTCTCTCAACCAGGCAAGTGCGGCAGTGGAGCAAGACAGCTGTCTTTTAGTGCTTTCAAGATACATTTCAAGCTGTGCACAGCTGGAGCTATTCAGTAGCTCACGAAGGAACTCTGTACCCTTGCCAAGGCTCCGCAGTTGCCAAATCTGCCTTTATTAGCAGCAGCATTTCTCGTTCTCCATAGCAGAATACAGAACAAGTCTGACATTATTTTTCATTCAACCTTCCCAAGCATGCTAAGAAAATCACAATAATCACTCAGTGTGTATGCATGTTTTATAAATGTTTTCTTATTCCTATATACATGCAAACACCCCCCCACACACATGCACTTAAAACAGTCTGGATGCAGAGCCACACCAGAGCTCTGAACATCTCTTTCCTATTCTGGTCAGTTACACACCTCAGCTACATTTAAACCTCTTGTTACTCCTTGTCTGTGAGCTCTCCCTTGAACAGGTCTTTGTCTGGGCCATGCTGCTCTTTGTAGGTGGCATTCCCATCCACACAGATGGCTGGAACAGCCCTTAAGTCCCACTTAAGTCCTGTTTTAAGGATCTAAGTAGTTCTGAAGTGCTCTCCATGCCTCTTCTGGAGTGAGGTGAACTTAAGCCTGTGCAAATACCTGCCCTGTGGAAGTGAGACAAGGTAGTTATGTCTAAG
This sequence comes from Pseudotriccus pelzelni, assembly GCA_035584735.1. Taxonomy (NCBI): domain Eukaryota; kingdom Metazoa; phylum Chordata; class Aves; order Passeriformes; family Tyrannidae; genus Pseudotriccus; species Pseudotriccus pelzelni. The sequence continues at coordinate 65,734,332 of JAWMRA010000130.1, forward strand.
TAAACTCAGTCTTCACTCGCCTCTGCTGCCCATTTGGGACTCATTTCTGGTCACCTACCAATCTTCAGATTTTAAAGTATCTCTTCAGTCAAGGACCAGAAATAAAATGAGCCTACTTATAGGCCAGTCAAATGTACTCCAAATAATGGGAATTCCCATATTTGTCTGAGGATGTGTTTTGGCTCCATTTGGCACCTGAAAACTTTCAGACCAGGTTTTAAGCACGCTTGATATAAAGGGGCATGTGAAGGCATGAAAATTACCTCTGCTGGAGAACACAAACTTCACAGACAAGTCACAGGCAACCCAGAGCTTGTCCCAGCTCTCTGGGCAATGCTTACAAGGACATTTGCAGGAATTATTACCCAATTGCCAACTGACATGTATGATTTCTAAAAACAAGTTTAAGTGTTGCTCTTACCACTTAACGACTATTCAAACTGTGTTTAAATATGTGTATGATATCAATCCTCTAAGGACCTGAAGCACTTGGCAGACAATGATGGTGTACACTACCCAAATGCCACTGTAATTAGACAGATACTTTAATTTTTCATTTTTCAGGTAGAATAACTAAAGCAGAGAATTTCTGTGGCTTTCCCATTCCTGTTGGAGAAGTCTGTCTAAGAACTGGGAATACAGAAGATATTTTACTCCTGTGAACTAAGTAAATCACAGAGTCGTGGAAGCAGAATAACGTTGGAAGAGATTTTTGAAAATCTCTTAGTCTGATCACTTGCTCAAAAAAGAGCTAGCTTAGATCAGGTGACCCAGAACTTACTCCAGCTAAGTTTTGAATATCTCCAGGGATAGATATTGCACAACCTCACTGGGCAAATTGCTCAAATATCTGACTACTATCACTGGGAAATTTTTTCCTAATATCTATCTGGGAGCTCTACTCTTATGAGTTGTCTCCATGTCCTCTTGCCCACTGTGCACCTCTAGGAAGAGTCTGTCTCAGTCTTCACAATATTGTGTTCTCATAAAAATGAATTATGGCCACTTATTTCACCACCTCATAAGATTTTTTGCTTTATTGCTACATTCTTAATGGCTCTGGTAAAGACTTCATTTTGTTAAAGATTAATTCTGATGACACAGCTAATTATATTCCAGATATTGTAGAAGAAACTGTATTTAGTGTAGCCACTTCTCTCAGTGAAGTGGAAAATCAATGCAATATGTGCATCTTGTAAGGGTCCACACTTGCTTATGAAGGTTTTCCTGATAAACTCTGGCCATGCTAACACTTTAGTCCGAAGGAAGTTTCTCCTGGGATGCATCCTCTGCAGATGAGAGCTGTCATCACTCTATTAAGTCAATGGGACCATGACGGCTGCACTTGCCAAGCTGTGTTGAATAAAACTTCACCAAAAAAAGGCATGAAACCATATGATAAAAGATGATATGAACACCAGGGAACCTGCACAGTGTATTTAGCTTTCTTTTGGCGCAATAAACTTACTCCTGCTGTCTGTGGTGAGGTCTAATACAATATTTTGTATTGTCGTAAAGTAAGATATTAGTGCTGGTATTAAAACGTACTCATTTTCTGTTTCCCTTGCTAATTCAATACTAACTGGAAGTTATATACCTATAGTGCTGTTGACTCCCTCAAAGGCAGGGAGGCCCTGCAGAGAGACCTTGACAAATCAGAGATGGGCAATCACCAATCATATGAAGTTCAACAAGGGGCAATGCCAAATTCTGCACCTGGGGTGGGGCAACCCTGGATGTGCAGGCTGTGGAATGAGACGCTGGAAAACAGTGCTGGGAAAGGGACCTGGGGGTCCTGGTCAATGGCCAGTTGGACATGAATCAGCAGTGCCCTGGCAGCCAGGAGGGCCAACCGTGTCCTGGGGGCATCAGGCAAAGCATCACCAGCAGGGCCGGGGAGTGGATTGTCCTGCTCTGCTCTGCACTGGAGCAGCCCCACCTTGAATATTGTGTGCAGTTTTGGGAACCACAATATAAAAAAGGCATTAAGCTATTACAGATTGTCCAAAAGAGGGCAAGGAAGATGGTGAAGAGCCTTGAGGGAAAACTGTGTGAAGAGTGGCTGAGGGCACTTGTTCTGTTCAGCCTGGAGAAGAGGAGAATGAGGGGAGACCTCATTGCAGTTGCAGTTCCTCATGAGGGGAAGTGGAGGGGCAGGCACTGATCTCTGATCTCCTCAGGCAGAACCTGAGGGAATGGACTGAAGCTATGCCAGGGAAGGTTTAGGTTGGATATTAGAAAGAGGTTCTTCACCCAGAGAATGGTTGGGCACCGGAACAGGCTCCCCAGGGAAGTAGTCACAGCACCAAACCTGTCTGAGTTCAAAAAGCATTTAGATGATACTCTCAGGCACATGGTTTGACTCTTGGGAATGGTCCTGTGCAGGGCTAGAGGTTGAACTTGATGGGCCTTGTGGGTCTCTTCCAACTCAGCATATTCCGTGATATTCTGTGATAGATGGATGCTTGTAAGCTACATAGAAGATAATCATGTAGGTCTGTGAGGAATGTTTCATTCACCTTTTGGAGGTATAAAAATACCTTTTTTGGATGAACAGTTGAATAGGAAGTTACAAAGGGTTTCCCATTAGGTCATAATCATTCTCTTGTTAAAAAAAAGGCAAATCCCAATACACATACAATGCTTGCATAAAAAATAATGACACCCCAGATTTGGAGGGAACTTAAAGGAATTCACGTCTTTCCTACTTTATGCAACAAATTCAAATGGAAAAGGATGGCAAGGAGGGGCTAATTTGCAGTGTCATTTACAGGAACAGCATTTCTGTTGAGTTTGCTGGTGTACTGGGAGCGGCTGTATGACAGAAGGACCCCATTCAAGCATCACTGGTGTTTTTCTGCAAGTCATGTGCTAACAAGGGCATTAATACAAGCCAGGTTTGGCTCTGTGCCTTTTTAGCTCATCCTCCTAATGCAGGGAATTATTCTGACAAGTATTTCTGTGCCTGCTGTGGTGGTGTCCTCCAACTGCCTTTATCCCGCTGTTCAAAATTAGTGACACAGAGAGGAAGAATAACTGCAACAAGCTGAACACGTTATACGAGAAGTTCCTCTGAGCAAATGCTCTAAAGCTGCTTTTAATGGCAGTTTCATTCCATCCATAAAAAGCTGAGCAAGCTAGACCCCTCTCAGATGGTTGCAGCGTAGTTACCCTTTGCTATTAATTTTTTGAATAGCTTTTCTTTGGTCCATGAAAGTAATTTACCGCAACAGATGTCCTTCGGAATAGAAATGAAATTCCATCAGATTTCAAATGAAGTCTAATTACACTGCAAATAGGTGGCAGGAGTGTTCCCAAGTTTGCACTACAACTCTGCTAAAACCAGCCAAAGAGCAACATGGATTTAATTTTAGTCTGTGTATTAATTGTTTGGAGTGCTTTTATTATTTTATTTTACAGCTATTTCTGAAAACATTAAAAAAAAAAAAAAAAAGAGGGAGAGAGAAATTCATAACAGCAAATGCATCTGTGCTACATATTTTCCCTGTGTGGCACTGCAACAGTTTCAGTCTACAAAAACTAATGGACTGTAACAACATGATTGGAATTTAAAGGCAGAGTTGGCGCCTGAATTGGGAAACAGGCAACATTCCCTGTTTGTAGAAACGTGCAGATCACCTTTTCTCACTTATGCAGCATTAAAAAGAAGGATATCTCTATCAATTTCCTGTTTATATTGTCAGCATTCAATCCATCCATATATTGTACTATGCATTTCTGCTGCCTCTGATGCACCAAACCAACTCCCTCCAACGATGACGTGATTTTTCCTCAATTGCCAAACACGAAAATTTGTCCAAGAGTGTAGCTTTCATAGAAGAGAGTTTGGCATAGACAGAATTTCAACAGATTTTGCTAATCCAAGTCATAAATTGTGTGTAGCGTTCCCAGCGGTCTCGTGCGTGATCTCCCAATCTGCGATCAGGGAATCAGCTCCCACATGGGTAAGACTTCTTTCTCCAATAAAACATGCAAGGATTGCACTGATCTGAGTTGTTTGAGCATATATTCTATCACCAAAGAGCTTTAAGGACAGGACAGGCAAACCTGTGGAGAATTGCCTGCTTTTAACAGATACTGGACAACAAACAAGGGCTAGTTCCTTCTTCAGGCCCTTCCCCACCCTGTGGTTCAACAGTCAAGGGCTCTCTAATCACTTTATTTTGAAAACTGTACGTCTATATTAAAGGATTAAATTATGTTTGCTGCACAAGCTTTGCAATGAGTCGTAGTGACAGAATCTCTAACACCTAGAGAGACAGAGTATGACTTGCTACAGATGCACACTTTTTTCTTCATCCAGATAGATACAACAGTGTGAATATCCATAGGACAATGGGGCAAGATTAAAAGGATGAGATGTTCAATTTTATTAGATCACATGGTACAGCTGGAAAAATAAACAAGTGTTTGGATGCACAAGCCTTCTCTTCAGTCTGAAAGAGAAGCAGCAGTTCAAAGCTAAACAAAAATGGGCAACACTTGTTTTACTGAAAATCGTAGGACATTTCTGAAAGAAAAGGTAGAAGGCACCTGTAGAGAAAGGATGTGTAGGGAAGGAGCTAGAGGGACAGAAATGGTCAGGTGGGTAACTCCTAGGAGCCAGGTGGACAGCCCATGGTTGTTGCAGGTGTGCGTTTTACCTGCCAGGTGTATCTTTGTCAGATATTTCTCTAGGTTCCTTTTGCAGCTCATGGAAAGTTTGAATGCTGAGCTTGAAGTACCCCAAATTGGGCTCAGAGAGGGCTGGAAAGAGTTTCTCAGCTTTGAATTACTTCTTTCATGTCCAAAAGCCAGCGTCTGTCCTTTAAGTCAAGATCAAAAGAATCTTGACTAAGGTACTGGTGAAACCCCAAATCAAGTTGTCATGTCCAGCAGTAACAATCAGTGGAGCAGCTGCACCTCTCAAGGTGACAGCATGTCAGCTGAGGCACAGAGGACAAGCCATGACTACACTGGTAACAGGCAGTGAAGGGCAAGTAAAACACATCAGCTGAATTCTCAGCAAGAGCCCTAAACCACTGTATTTATGCTGTCCTCTGCAGCAGTCTTAGAAAGCACACATGACACATTGCTATGGCTCAGTTGGTGGCCAGGGACAGAATTTCATATCTGAACCTTAAAAAGCATTTCGAATCCATCATATGTAGAACACATTCATTTTTGAGATCTTCAGCATCTCCTTTCCGCTGGAAAGGAGTAAGTGGAAGGCACCGATCACATCCCACAGGCAGGACTGGGCATGAATTTGCAGGCTTGCCTGTGTTAGTTAAACTTCCCGTCTTTTGTTCTCAGAAAAAGGAAGATCCTTGATGGTGCCAGATTCTCACATCCAAAGGAGCAGTTGAGGCTCTGCCCGTGGAGACCACGAAGAGGTAAAATCCCACTGTGAAGTCAAAGAAGTGAAGACTGGGGGCTTACAAGTAACTTAGTCTTTTGCGACATTCTGCTTTTGGTTTAGGACACTCTGCCATTATTTTCCCAGACTTAAATACCACAGATATTGGGAAGGACATTTTAATTCCTATCCATGCAAATAACCAATAGAAGTGGTCCAGTTTTGAGATCATTGTTCATTCTGCCTATTTTACCAATGCCTTGTCATTTCTCTCTATAGCACACTTGCTAACCTCAGTGACCTACAGTGTCCTAATTTGGAGATTACAGGGACAGGCACCCAAGAAGTGATATTTGATGGTTTTCCCATATGGATTTAATTCAGTGTATTCCATAAAGATAAGTGCTTACTGTCTGCAGAACATGAGCCCTGTGGGCCACCAACCTCCACAAAGAAGTTGGCCTTTGGCTTTGGAAAAAGGCTTCAAAATGTTTGTGGCTGGACAAGAATCACATTTACCAAAATATTGCTAAAGGATACAAATTGTTGATTATTTTCACGATTTTTCCAATGTAAATTAATTGATAACCTTCCCACATGCCATTTCACAGCGTGGCTTACACTCAGGCCTCTGGGAGCCCTTGGCTGCTGGATTCATCCATTTGTGAGTATAACTGATGTCAATTTGTTGTTTCAATGGGCAGGGCACCCTGCCAGCTCCCTCTGTGACAAACTGATTTTAGCACTATAAGATTCTCATTTCTGCTGGAGTGTGTTAAGTACTTCATTGCTGAAATATGTGCAGTGGCACTAATGATGGGTTTATTGTTCCCCTGAGGTGTGCAGGTGGGAAAAAAAACCAGTCCTTGCCTGGCTAGAAAAACTCAGCATCCCCCCTATAGCTGGGTAAAGGAGCATTTTGTCCAGGAATGGTCCCTTTCAGATTTGCCCGTTTGCATGCAAGAGTGGCTCAAAACACCAATTTGAGGTACTACAGACAAGGAAGAGAGGCAGGTAGCTCTGAAAATAAAGGTCTAAGAGGGCAAGGTGTGTCAGGTCAGGACAACACGTATTTTGAACAATTTGTCTTCTTCTGGTCTTAAACACTTTTAGATCCTCAGCCAAGTGAGGATGCACAGCAGCAGGTGATTGGCACAATTCCTCAGGTTTCCTCTACTGTGCAATGGGACATGGCAAGCATTTGTCTCATTGGAATGATAGAGAGATCCATGGCTATGGCAAACCCCAAGCGGGAGTTTCAACAGTTATTCTTGGGAGCACCCCACATTTATGAGCGTCAGAGATGGCAAACACAAAAAACATCAGTTATTCCATCCCCTGTTGCGTCCTCTATTTTCAATATTTAAAGGAATATTTTTCTTTTTCTTTTGTTTTGCTGATGTTAAGCTGATATATATAGCTTTTGTGTAAACTCATGGTCCTCTGCCATTCGCAGAATTTTAGTTCTAAAAGTCTAGATGCCCAACCCCTCCTCACTGAGCCCTCCGCCATTGCTCAATTAGTAGTTTGGCATCTGCCATAGCAAAATTTGGTTCTACGTGGCTGAGTGATGAACACACCAATCATCTGTGAGCAGGTGGTGGACCAAAGGGCACTTCTTACAGGAAGAATTTTTAACATGTGCTTAATTCCCAGTGAAGTGGAGATAAGCACATGCTTAAAGGATTTCTGTTTAAGGACGGATGTATGACCATTCTTAAGAGATTTCCTGAATCTTTCCATAAGATGGCTTTTCACTGGGTTCAGTAAGATTGGACTGGAAACCAGAAACCCTTTTCCTAAGTTTTGGTGGATTGTATATTTGTTCAGACTTTGCCAGTGTAGGGGGGTAGAACAGCATTTAAACATGAAGAAAATGAATGAAACAAGATGCCAATTGAAAACAGAGACTCCACCATGGAGAAAATGGTCATTTAATTTTTACTTCATGTGTTATTAAATTCAAGAAAGCAATAAAGCAATAAACCCACCCAATTTCATTAGATGGTTGAAATAAGTGTATATCATCGATGGAGATATTAGGTTGCATGAGTGTCATCACCAAGCTCTTTTAATGGCCTTCCACTACTAAAAGGCTGAGTGTTTTATTCTGGGTGCATAGCCCCAGCTCCATTTAATTTCAGTGGACACATGCTCTCCATCTGTGTGTCTGGGGTACTTCCTACAGATTGCTTCAAAAAGGAATATTTCCCACATGCGTCCTTCTGAGCTGTCAGAAACAGCCCTGTAATTTATTGATCTGACCCGATTGAGTTAAGTGGGTTCAGCTCCATGCAAAGAAGGTTTAATAAACACTGGGTACAGTGTGCAAGAGAAAACGTATGCAGAAGGCTCCTGAAATAAGGTGCAGGAGTGAAAATGCTTCTGGGCATTGTGTTCACACAGTTGCATGCAAAGAGGACAGCACAGCTCTGTGAATTGCTGTCGGGGAGCTGAGCTGAACTAAGAGATCCTGTGGACACCTTCAGGGCAGCTGTGCTTTATGAGCATATTTGCAACACGTGAAAGAGAACTAACTGACTACTTTTTGCAGTAAAAACACACATATGGCAAGAGATTCACCCTGATGAGGAAGTTTACAGGAGGGCACAAGTGCTCTGCAGACCTGTCCTTTGTATGTGAAATCTTACTTAAGGTTGTTTCTTACCGCATCTCTGTGGGACAAGGTAGTGTTGTGACAGATGACTGAACATACGGAGGATTCTCTAAAACCATAAGGATTTATTTTTTAATTGAGGTGTATGTATGCATTATATATTTTGTTGATGCATTTTTCTATGCAATACAGTGTCTCTGTGGACCTGCCTTAGCAAAATTCATGTCTAATTATTTAATGTATTTTCTCAGAAGCATTATACTCAAAGCTTCTTTCCTGCCAGGTATGGAGCTTTGGGCATCAGTCTGTGGTGTCTGTCTGTTCATTCCTGGATGCAGTTTTGGGAGGGATATTTTACTGTCTTTAAAATTCAGTTCATGGTCCACCTGACACAATATTTATAGTGGTTTGGCTAAAAAAGAAAAAAATAAAAATTGGGGTAAAGAAAGGGGGAAAGGGAAAATGTCATTAAATGTCTGTGAAAATATTTTTTGCTTCTGTATTTCTAGGAGTCTGCAGATCTGAATTATATTTGATGTCTCCTCCAACTCGACTTTGGTGAAGTTACTCTGGGCTGACATTGCAGTCATGAAGCCTCATCTAGGAAATTGATATTTTATGCCCTCTGTTAGTAGCAGGAAGTCTAGGTCCTAGAAAAATGATAAAGAGGATACAATGGTCTAGAAATCACAGGCAGACAACAGAGCAGTGTGAGAGTGAGTGGTTTTAAGTTTTATAGGATGTATTTAAAAACCTTTCTTGGCAAAGATCCTTCTCAGGAATCAGAAGTTGACCGGCAGCAAGCGCAGCCCCAAGGAAATCTTACTGTCAAAGTGTTATCTTCCCACCCTTGGAGATGAGGGATGGGTCAGGAAGACTAAGTGTCTCCAGAAAACTAATCAAAAATCCTGTCACATGCAGGGTGAAATCCCCATGCTTGGATGACAGAGAGAGATGAGATGGAAGCACTGTGTGCTTTTGGATAAGGGGGATTGTCAGAAACGAGCACCCCCCCGGCCCAGGCTCCCTCTGCTCTGCAGCAACTGCCAGCCAAGGGCAACTGAGAAGCAAAGCAGCACTCAAAAATGCTTCACTTGTGTTACCTGTGAAAATAAATCTCTCACATTTTGCACCATGTGGTGCAAGGAGATGTGTGCAAAAACTCTGAGCTGCCTCATTGACACTTGGCACTGAGCAGCACCGAGCACCCTCAAGTGTGACCACGCGCTCTGGTCTGCCCTCTGCAAGTCAGTCATTTGAGTCTTGGCAGGAGCTGGGGAGACACATGCAGATAAATTAAGGAGTTTTGCTTGTTCTGGAATATGAAGTTGATGACTTTATGAGGAAAGTCACAAATTGCTACATATGTCTTACTGACCTGATAGAGTGATCAGGAGTTCCATTGTCCCACACGGATCTTCTGTAAATAAAGGAGAGATAGAGAGAGGCATCTTCCAATATCAGACCCCTCCTCTGCACTCCTCTGTCATTATCAACCACAGAAAAAGCCTGAGATAATTACTATATTATTGCAGACACCTCTACATGGATCAAAACCAGTTTAGCAACGCAGAACAAGCTTTTATCAACATTTGAGATATGCTGTTGAGATAGATTTGGCCCGCTGAAGTCTATTGAGAGCTGCTTTCAGGAGGTCATGTGTAGCACAAAATTATGAGCTTGTTGGATTTAATAATTCACTGGCTGACATATTTAGGTTCTAAGGGTTAGATTTATTTTTGTTTATTAGTTCTCTCTGCTGGCTCAGAAGGAGAAGATTCTTTTATGGAGACACCAGTAAAAAGTTCTGCACATAAATGGTCAACATGACCAGCATTAACAGGCAGTGCCGTAATTATATTAGGGATGATCTGAGCCTGGATTATTGTTATTTTTCGCTATATGAATAGCCCATGAATATGATACTTATATTTACTTGGTGATCTCATGAAAGAATTATTGTTCCTTCATTCTGGCAGCATTGCCAGTTTACTCAGTCCTGTACATAGATGAAGCAACACACAGCTCTGGTTGGTGAAAGTAACTTGAATTTTGAACACAGCCCACATTTTAAACTTCTAAGTTTGCTTTCACAAAATAGCTGAACATTTGCTGTCGACAAACTTTCATGCTCACATAGTTCAGCTGTTGAATATTCACAGAAAGCAACTGTGGTCAAGTCCGAATTCATTCTTTAACCTAAATGATGTAAAAGACTCTTTTTCTGCCCTCCCCTGCCCTGCATATTCATGTGCTGTGCGTTTGAGCAACACACTTCCTCATCCACCTAATTTCCACTGAGTTTCAGGTATGTGCTCATGTTGAACAACTATTTACATATGTTTTTCTTGAACAAGGGAGCAGATCCTCGGCCCCAGAGCCAGGGAGGGTGGAATTCCTGAAGTTTTGCTGCCTACAAATTCAGTGGGCAGTCAGGACTGTGTTGCCAACAGTAAGAGATGAGCTCCACAAAGACCTCAGATGACAAAACATCTTCTGCTTCTTGCTGTGCCTACAAAGGGAGCTGAAGGAATCAGCTGGAATTGATACGTGATTTTAAAGGAAACTGGGGTTAGGGGGAGGAACCCTAAAGTGTGCGTGGTTAACACTCAGAGCAGAATGAACTGTAAGCACTATTCCAACTCCAGCCTAGTTTGAGTTGTAACTATTTTTTCTGTACTTAATGGGTAAATACAAAAGCTGTAATGGTTATGTCCTTATGCTATCATTCCTGGAAGAGAATACTGTACGCTGCAGCTTCCAGAAAGGGTTTATTTTAAAAATCTTTGCTTATTCATGAATCTTTTCATAGAAATGTACTATTTTATTTACCTAAGTTAAGTTCTGGATTCTGCCCAAGTTTTTCTCTTTGACTTCGCTAACAGTGGGTTTCTGTCTGATCCTACAATCCGTCTGTGTTCTGCTTTAGAGAAATACCTTCCCAGAGCAATCCCCGTGTTTGTGGAAGATCTTGCCTCTGGAATAGGGGTCCATGATTTCTCACGGTCAGGTTTAGTGATTGAGATGGCATCTACTTCAAATCCACCTGTGGAAACAAACAGCACTGCAGCTGTGGGTCTGCCACTGAAATGAAACACCACGCTCTCCAGATACGGGGGGGAGGCTCGGTATTCATGATAACGCTCGGGGAAGGTAGTTTCTTCTGGACAGGGAGTTCAAAATGCTTTCCAAGTACTCATTTACTGAACAAACCCATGAGATATGCACACAGAGAAATGTCACGAGCCTCCTGTTACAGAGGTGGGGAGGAGAAAAATCAGAGGTTTTAAGTTATTCAGGTGATTAAGCTAAGATCTTACTCATATATCGCCATAGGTGCCTAAAGTTAGATATCTGATTTTGGTCTGACCTACCATATTTTACATCCCTTTTTTAAGATTAAATGAATTACTGTCTGAAGCTACCATTCTCCCTAGTTAAGTACTATGTGCTTGGGCTTAGGCCTTTATTTTTCGCATGCCCTAAATACTTTCCAGCAGGGGATACAGCCTTTTATAATGCCTACTACTTCTTAGAGTCTGGGAATATTAGGTCAACCTCCTGCCACATCCCAGAAATTAAGAGCCATGTCTGGCTTGCTTATTTCTGCATCAATGTCTCCCTAGTCTTGTCTTTATACACGTGATTTCACCACGATCACAGTAGTCACTGCAATGCTGTTTGTGGCCTCAGCAGACCTTTACCCTTGAAAAAGTGTAGGCTCTGAGGAATTTTAAAGTTCCTTTTCCCCTTTGTCTATAAAACAGGGAGAAATACAGACAGGAATAATGTGTGGGATTGCAACATAGATTGTTATAGGAGTCCTTGTTTTCTGGTTTTCCCCTCAAAGGTTGCCCATGTCTGCTGTGCTGCTGTGATTTTCAGTCGCTGTGTGACACAGCATAGCAGTAAAGTTCAGATAATGATCTTTGTTATGAAAATCAATTTTGTATTTTTGCCATTTCACGTAGCTAATGTGCGGTATATGAAAGAGCAGACACACTGTGTGGAGAAGACCTGCTGTCATCCATACGACCTACTTAAGGTTTTAATAATGTATTTTGCTTTTACCTTATTGGACACCATAAGCACATTCAAATTACAAATTAAAGTCAACTTTTCCATATTTCAAGGGCCTGATGGACTACTTAACCTGAGAAAAAGATTCTGTTTGGTGACAACCAGCTCTGGGCTAGTACACACCCACGTTCGTGTTCCAATTTTGCATCATGTCTCTTATGGTCTGAATTAGACGATGCATGATGAAATCATTGAATACACGCATTTTGATTCAAGTTATCTGGAAAAGTCCAAGACTTAATGAGAACCATAGCAAAACCCCAGAGCTGCCTTTTATTAACTACTGTTAAAAAATGTGGCTTCACTATCCTGGTTTGATAGCAAGAGAGGGAAGATCAGTCTAGCCTGGGAATGCTCTTCCTGTGTGGTGAAACTGAGAGTCAAGAAGCTAGAGGATGCCCTGTTTGACGGAGAACGACTTTATTTTCTTTGGCTGGCAAATACAAAAATATAAACCCTGTATTCCTTGGAGGAAGAGCAGAATGCAGGACTGCAGGCGAGTGCCAGGGTTAGCCCTGTTCAAAACCGGGGCCTTATGTGCAAACTGGTGGAAAGTAAACAACTCACTGGTTCATGTGTCTGAGGAAAAATGATACGGGGCCAGAATTAATTGGTAGCAGGTACTGACTGTGGAAAATGGCTGAGTGTCAAACTGAAGGCCTGAGCGTGAATACTTTGTTAGTCTGCTCTGAGGTGTCCTGCACTTCAGGGTCGAGTTGAAACACACTGAGACCCAAAGATGTCCACAGTGTTGGAACAGCTGCATCTTAGCTCTTATTCTTAGGTTTTCTTGAATAAATATCAGCAGGGCTGAGACCTATCATAAAAGCCTTTAGAAAGCTGACAAAGTAACAAAGACGCCTCACAAAATAGGTCTCAGGCTGAATGCCGTGCTAATATTCTCTAATCCTAAAGAACTTTTCAAACAAACATATCCCTACAGAGGTCTATTTACTCAACAACTGGCATTTAAAACAGGTATATTACCAAGATCCAGCATTCTGGGCCTCTGTTTATATTCTGAAAATCAATATCACAAGAAAAGGAAAGGATCTTTGGCTCTTGTTATCCTTGTAGCTTTACAATTCCTTCTTTCCCCACTCCCTCCTGAGATGTCTGTGAGAAGCTAGGAATGAATAATGTCTTAATTGCCCATGAAAAGTGTACTTAACTGCTAATATAAATATATACTCAGAACAAGGACTTCAGGCTATTGAATGTCTTATTATTGAGGATTTGTAATTATTAACTAAGTGGGTAAATGAAGTAAGATTTGCTTGATTTCTCAAATTTAAGATTGTGTCAGGTTATTGATACAACTAAAACAAATTTTACTTTGATTTTAGTTTATTTCTGTTTATCTCTTTCCTCTGATTCTCAGGGTGCTTGTCAAGGGGAAAAGAAAGATGATGAAAGGAAAATAAATATACAGCCTATTTCATTACATCAGCTGTATACTGCATCTTTGAAAGAAAAGCAGTAAGTCTACAGATAAGTGTAAAAGAGAAATAACTAAGTCACCAGTCTCTTTCAGTCATTGCTCAGGGGTTCATCTCATGAAGTTTTAGACCTCTGAAACTTTGGGTTTGCATCTGTTCTTGTCTGCCTCTTTGTCTTTCAGCGTGTCTCCTGGCAGGACAGAATATCTCAGTGAGCAATGGTCTATCAGACAGGGAGGTGTCCTGGTGAAGTGTCCCAGGAGATGCTGCAGAGAGGATTTTGGCTCCTGCTCATTCCTAACATTCACTTTGCTTAACTTCATGAAACATACTGTGGTCATGGGTGCCGAAGACAAATTTAGGTTTACTTTTTGTGTCCGATGATCACCATGAATAAGGCATCTTTGTGCATCTTCTGACCTTAGCACAGTCCTGTATATCAGCACTGCCCTGTCCACGAGGCAACACCACTGACACTGGTACCCCACCAACCCATGGGTTAGCAAGCACTTTTTGCACTTCTTCCCAACTGTCTCTCCCTTGGAGATTATGCAGATTCCAGCTCCTCAGCAACCAGGTGGTCTTCTCGGGGATGCCAAAACATGGCTTTGCTCCAATGTAAGAAATGTATTTATAGGGGATTTGTTTGTCTTTATTTGTCTTACCCCAGGGATGTGCTTGAGCAACAAAGCTCGTTTTAACCATGCTATCCACATTAGCTCTCTCTTCTTGGCAGTGGAGTTCAAAGGTGTTCACAGAGCTGGAAAGCGTCACTACCCTTGGATTTGGGTGTATGGAAACTGAAGCATGGGGATAGCATTTAGTTCAACAAACACAATCCCCAGTGCTACACCAGCTATCTTGTGTAATCTTGCAGAACCCAGCAACAATGTAAAAGGAAAACTCTTATGAAAGGCTCCTGGAATGTCCTCACTCAAATGATATGGGTGCATAATGCACTGAGTATGAACACCACATGGTAGTCCTGTTCCAGCTGACACAGAGGAGCAGTTCTGTTTTATGCTGGAGGAGGATCTGGTGTTTGCACACTTTCAGCCTTAGCTAGGCTAAATGAAACCAAGGGAACATTACCAGTGTGTTGTGTGGTGTCAAAGTGACTCCAGCAGTTTATATGGGCAAGACCCTTCTACGTGTGACCTGAATGCAGGGGGGAGAAGCATGCCAGAGATAACCAAGATAATTCAACTGTGTTCTGATGCATGAGCTTAAGGGACAGACTGCCTAATGGTTGAATTCAGAGTGACAAGGCATCGTGGCGACAAATGGCTGCAACCACTGAGCCCTGGAACGGTAGGATTATGAAGGTTGGAATAGACCTTTATAATCATTGAGTTCAACCATAAACATAACACTGCCAGTACAACACTAAACCAGTCCACCACTTCAAGACTGAACTGGAGCATAAGCTTTCAAAGGCAGCAGACACATGGTGAGTATCTGCAGACCAAGCCAGCATCTTTTCACCTGTTGACACATTCTCCATGGATTATGACAGCTCAAAGGCCACGCCGATCAAGCTGTGTACGTACTGACAGATTCATTGCATGCAAAACTGTGCTGTTCTGGGCTTTCACTTCCAGATGTTGAAGAGCTGTGCGTGCAGGAGCAATGGGAAGTTAGCACCAAGAGCAGACTAATGTGGGGAACTAAGAGATGCATGAGCCATCTCTTCCTTCTCCAGGTGGATTCATGATTCCATGTAACTCAAGACTATGTACACATCTTCATATCTCCCCTTATAGAACTGAGGATTCTGTGGCTGCAAGTATCACGGGGGATGAAAAAAATTGCAAAAATATTGCCCCTTCATATTATTCCAAATGATGTTCCAAAGATGACGTTCCAAAATCTAAGAGGAGGGTAAATTCTGTTGTGACTTGTGGTTTCGAAGATTCTGCAGCGAGGTTTTGATCTCCACTACACGGATTAGAATAGTTATCTGTAAATAAATATTTCTTTGAAGACAACCTTCTCCTAGTTCAATTTATACAGCCAATTTATACTGAGGGTGGGCCTGACTTCTCCTCTGGCTGGACTAGACTTCCTCTCAAAATTAAACGTTGATGAGATAATTTCTTGCAGATACAGATTGTCCATCAAAAGAATTTAGCAAGTATAATAATGTGAAGGACCTGGCAGAAGTGCAGAAGAGAGAAACCCCCGAGTCAGATCACCCACTATCACCTCTGCCTGTCGTATCTGCAGCAGTGAACACATAAATGCTCTTTTTTTTTTTTAAAATTTCCTTTACCTTGGTAAAAGTCACAAAAAAGCAAAATTGCAAATGAACCTGTTGTCGGTTCCTTGATATTACAGAATTTATAGGGCAGAAGTCACACACAGTTTTGTCTATAACTTTCCAATGTAAAGATGATTTCATAAATCGCAGACTAAAAAAAGAAAGATTTGGGAAGGAAAAAAATACTTATTTTTGGGTTTTTTTCAGTGGTAAAGAAAGGGAGAGGAATTGTACATAAATAAAAAAATAATTATTTAATTTCAAGTAGTAATGTTCCCTGAAAAGGTACACAAAAATATGTTTAATCGAATATAAATGATTTTTTTAATTTCATATTGAAAGTTTGTACTACAAGCGTTATTTTCAAAATAAATATTCATTTTTTAGTAAGACACATTTTCTAAGGAAAAAAATATACTCATCATACTTCATGCAAGTAAAGTATATGAGCATGTTATCATTTTCTTTGAAGCATCCAGTCCCTGGATGTAGCTATCTTAAATGTTTGCTTGCAGCCATGGAAATGACATGTGTTTCCCCTTTTGGCACCATAATGACTTTATCAGGACTCTAAAGCTATGGAACATCAGTGTTTAAAAACCAAAAAGGAATTCAGCTTCTCTTGTGAGTCTTTTGTGTTATCTCTGTAAAAGGTCTAACACTCTTTTGCTTCAGAGAAGTGGAAGCATTGACATCTTTCATATAACTCCTGAAATGTAGTGAGTTCCCAGAGGAATGGAGAGACAGGTATCTCCCATGTTGCAGGAGAGGTGATGGAGATGGAGATGGATGGAAGCAAGGGCAGGGGAGTAGTGAGAGGTCACATATTTTCTTAGACTTGCTTGTACAGGTGGAAAGAAACAGAAAATTCCTAATCTAAGTTTTGAAGTGCTCAGGACCCAAAAGAAGAAAATACCAGCACTGACAAGCCTCATCTTGCAGGTGGAAACTGCTTCAGTAGGTGTGGGAAATACCTGAGCATTTACAAAATGAGTGGAAGATTGATCTGGCTGAAGTCTGTAAAAGTGGTAGAGAAGTTTCTAATAGGAGAGGGATGACTCTCCCTCAGAAAACTTCTGATAAACCTTCTCAGCCTATGCTGAAGGAAAGGACAGGGAGAATTTCATGTTTTCATTCTAAGCTGTGCACCCCAAAGGGACATTCCACATTTTGGAGGTAAGTCCAGACTAGCAGGATTTAAATTGGTCACTGTTAATCTACCTCTTAGGTGATTCATCTCAATCTGTCACTGTATTTTGAACTTCATAAAAGAGGATTTGCTTTGTCTGACACTGAGGGAGGGGCTAGACCATTTGTTGTTGCAGTTGTTATGGGGTTAACATCAACAAAGAAAATGTCAGCATTACAGTTAAGGTCCAGGTTCCTTAACCGAGCCTGGACCTCTTCCAGTTGTCATTTTTGTGATACCAGGTTCCATCCAGAGGTTACTACCAAGAACAGTTTGCCTTAGGCTTTAACTGCAGTCAGATAGATGATCAGTAATTTT
The DNA here is from genome assembly GCA_035584735.1 of Pseudotriccus pelzelni. Taxonomy (NCBI): domain Eukaryota; kingdom Metazoa; phylum Chordata; class Aves; order Passeriformes; family Tyrannidae; genus Pseudotriccus; species Pseudotriccus pelzelni. Next base: position 65,751,594 of record JAWMRA010000130.1, read on the forward strand.
GTCTGTGTAAGCAACCCAGGTAATACAGCATGTGACCTGGTACTGGAAAATTCAGATGGAGCAACAGAAATCCTCAATCTTTGTGCCATTGTGCCACACCAAACTCCCGCCTTTGGTGCACACAGCAACTCCCAAGCCTGCCCCAGGCTAGTAGCATCCCTGTGTGGCAGCTTCCCAGGCGCATCCTGGCAGGTTATGCCATTCTCTCGGGATCTCCATCCAAGGGCAGTGCATATATACCCAAGATACCGGCGCTGATGCAGCTGAAGGTGGCTGAAGCAAAGCTGCAAAGCCCATTTCATCCATCGGGGGTAGTGCCAGCAGCCCCTGGTGTGCAGTTCTCCCTGTCCTATCACTGCGAGCAGGGAGCGATACCCCCCTGCTGCGCTTCATCCTGCTTTTTCAGGCAGGGCTGAACAGTCAGCAGTGTGACATGTCCAAGGCCACCCAGAACGAGCACAGAGCTTGGAATAGGATCCATGTCTCCTCACTCCCAAGCTCAAGGGGGGGTGGTTTTGCCTTTTTTTTTTTTTTTTTTTTTCTTTTTCAGGAGCAAGACCTTCCTTCCTGTAGGTTGCCGAGCTCCCTGGCACCGGCCACTGCGAAGAGCCCTGGCTTCATCTCTAAACAAGAATGAGCTGGGCAGAATTTCCAAGCGAGCCAAGGGCTGTCTGCTGGGACACGGGGAGAGAGGCTTCCAATCCAAACAATGCGGGGAAATCCTTATGCAAAATCGCTTCTCCATCCCCTTCCTTCCCACTCTTTCTCTTTGCCATCATGTTGACAGAGGATGTTTCTCCTGGCTGTGGCCTGGCTGCTGCTGCGCTCTCAGCATGGGCTCCTGCAGCCCCCCGAGGGGAGAAGTGCTGTCTCACAGAGAGGTTCAGCTTTTCATAAATTGGCTTCATTTCCCACGGGTGTGAAACCCAGCCTTCTCTTAAATATTCTGTAAAGGAAACTCCCTCCAACCCATTAAAATAGACAGGGAAACAGATAATTTTTTTTTTCCCTCAGGCAATTCCAAATGGTTTGTTCCAAGGAAACAGATTTTTTTTTTTCCTTTTAGATACTGAGTGCTCCTACAGAGTCTGGCTGTGGGTGAAGGGGCTGGAGTGCCCTGTGTAACTTCCACCTGCCCCAGAACTTCTCCACCAGCCATGTGGTGGGGGATACCATGGTCAGAGTGTGGCACAAGAAGAGGAAATTTAAATCCAAAGTTACACCCAAAAGAAAAGCCAAAGCAATTTAATTTCTATATGTCAAAATAGCACATTTTGACACTGTCAGAACTTTTCCTCTCTTTTGCATATGATTGTGGAAAAGTTTTCAGTTACAGTGACACTTAAATGTCTGAGAAGAAAGGCCTCCATCAAAGTTTTTCTAAGTAGTCCCAGAGAACATGATTTATTTCCTAAGGAAATCCATTTTTTAATGGATTAAATACTATTCTCTTGTTTTTTAAAACACAGTTCTGTGGAGGAGAACTAGGGAAAAAGAATGACTCCAGGTGCACACAGTCCTGAATCCTGGTCACAGGTTTGCCACTTGATCTGTTGTACTTAAGGATGTCCGTTGGCACAGCCACTTATTCCTGTTAAAAACAACAGAAAGACCTTTTGCAAGAGCCTGGTTATGGTGCTGACAGGAAGGACCAAATTAACCAAAAATACATGTGTGCTGTGTGGGATCAGTGCATCTCAACCTTTTGCTGTGTCTGCAGTTGTGCTTGGCAGACCACAGCCAGAAGTTCTGCTCTTCTTTTCTAACACCTTTTTTTTTTTTTTTCCTAAATCAGAGAGCATGAATGACTGCAAATACCAGGGACTTGAGATGCACAAGAGATATTTGACTTTTTGTAGGAACTGTGTCCCGATCTCAAAAATCAGGGCCTCCTCCAGAGTTTGAAATCTGGCATCAAAACAGCAGACCACCATAAATCATTAGCCACTTCTGGAAATCACAGCCAATTCTGCACAAAATGAGAAAACCTTCCACTGGAAGTTAAAAGAACAATCCATAAGTGGTTTTAGCAGCTACTGTGCATCCCTGCTGTACTAAGTTATTTAACCTGAGACTAAGTTTCTTCCCAGGCTCCTAGCCCAACATGGCATGTTTTCTCTGCTGGAGATTCAGTTCTTGTACATCATGTAGTAAATATAAAAAAGAAGGTTTACAGCCCATTGAATAGAGAAATCTCTTTCCAGGTCAATGCAAGAAATTATAGAGCATTGGAAAGCCCTAGTTTTATCTCCTGCCAAAGGAGGGATTAAGCTACAATGATTCCCAGGCCCAGGGTCTTTTTTTTTCCTTTGCCTCTGCCTTCTTTGAGTGCAAATTGACAGAGACGAGTTTTCACTCCAAACAGCTGTCTGTTATTTGAATGGAGTCAGTTCCTAATCCCACACATGACTGCCATCAGAGGCTGCTGTAGTGGAAATGTTTCTAGTATCAAAACAAAGCCTCTGGCACAACGATCTGTTTGAGAGGGCTCTGCGCGTAACCTCTGCTTTCAAATACTATCTATTCTCTAAAAGCACTGCTCTGCTGGCTACCAGAGTAGTCATTACCCACTTAATGGGTAGACTGTGTGGCAGTTCACGCAGAAGGGCGTGCAGGAAAGGCGCTGAAGCTCTGCCAGCTCCATCAGAGAGCAATGGGACCCACCCAGCAGAAAGCTGGGGCCTCTCGAAGCTCTGCATCCACCACAGCTGAGGCAGTTGCCCAGGCTGAGCTCTGGTAGGGGCACCCTGTCACCCTGGAACTGGGCTGCAGGGGGTGTCAGTACTGTCCAGCAGCAGTGAGACACCTGTGGGAGGTGTGCCCAGGTGAAGGAACTCAGCTCAGTGATAGAGCTCCGGGAGGAGGTGAGATGGCTGAGAAGTATCAGGGAGAGTGAGAGAGACTGAGAGCTGGAATCACACCCTGCCTTCACTGGGACAAGCACAGCAGGCAGACAGGACACACAACATGTTTCCCTAACCCTCTCTCTGTGTGGCTGAACACAGTGACCTAAAGGATTAGGGGCAATGGCAGGTCCTGCTTGACTGGCCTGATCTCATTACATGACAAGGTGACTCGCATGGTAGATGAGGAAAAATCTGTTCATGCTGTCTAGGCAAACTTTAGTAAAGTCTTTGACACCTTTTTCCACAGCATTCTCCTGGAGAAACTGGCTGCTCGTGGCTTGGATGGGAGCACTGTTCACTGGGTAAAAAACTGGCTGGATGGCCAGGGCCAGAGTGTGGTGGGGAATGGTTCTCCACCAGTGGTGGCCAGTCACCAGTGGTGTTCCTCAAGCACTCTCAGCAAGTTTGCAGAGGACACCAAGTTGGGCAGGAGTGTTGATCTGCTGAAGGGCAGGAAGTCTCTGGAGAAGGATCTGGCCAGGCGGGATTGATGGGCCAAAACCCGAGGTTCAACAAGGCCAAGTGCAGGTCCTGCCCTTGGGTCACAGCAACCCCCCACAGCGCTACAGGCTGGGGGCAGAGTGGCTGGAGAGCTGCCCAGAGGAAAAAATTCTTGAGGTGCTGGTTGACGGTGGCTGAACATGAGCCAGTGTGTGTGTCCAGGTGGTCAAGAAGGCCAATGGCATCCTGGCTTGGATCAGCAATAGTGTGGCCAACAGGACCAGGGCAGTGATTGTGCCCCTGTACTCGACACTGGTGAGGCCACACCTAAAATCCTGTGTTCAGTTTTGGGCATCTCACAACAAGAAAGACATTGAGTTGCTGGAGCACATCCAGAGGAAGGCAACAGAGCTGGGGAACAGTCTGGGGCAGCTGAGGGAACTGGGAGTGTTCAGTCTGGAGAAAAGGAGGCTCAGGGGGATACCTTATTACCCTCAACAACAAGAAGGTTGTAGTGCTGTGGGGGTCAGCCTCTTCTCCCGAATAAAAAGTGACAGGACCAGAGGAAATGGCCTCAAGCTGTGACAGGGGAGGTTTGGATTGGATATTGGGAAAAATTTCTTCATGAAAAAGGTTGTTGAACACGGTGCCCAGGGCAATGGTGGAGTCACCAGCTCTGGAGTTGTTTAGAAAATGTGTAGATGTGGCACTTGGGGACATGGTTTTGTGGTGAACTTGGCAGGTTAACAGTTGAACTCGATGATCTTAAAGGTCTTTTCCAACCGTAATGATTCTATGATTCTATGAATTAAGAAAAGATGCACTCTATTTTGCATAATTATAAAGGAGGAAAATCAACATAAGATGCTCAAATGAAAATCAGTTGTTGGAATCCTTCTATTTATTTTTTCTTTTAATGTGTGTTTTCCCTCCTTCAATTTTCATTTGGAAATTGGAGCTTCAAGTGAAGTAGGCTGAAATAATGAATGGGATTGTTCTGAGAATTTTACTTCCCAAAGATCAGTTGCTGGAAGTGCTCATACCAACCATTAATACTAAAATGTCTAAGAGTTTAGGTAAAATAAACACTCTCAGTATTTATGTAGTTACTTGCCAATCCATACTTGTTTTTTAAAAAACTCAAAAGATCGTGTTCTGCTGATCTACATAGCATTTAACTCCAAATATTCTCGCCTTTGCTTGTCTCAAATTAGGGAGAAATATCCCAGATGGTGCAATAATTTTGCTTAGCTTGGGATGCCATGGAAGATTTAAGCTTTCTTACTGCTCGTGTTGACCATTTCCTTCCTGAATTTTGGCGAAGGACTTGCTCTGTTTGCCTTGTGCCTTATTGGTAAGATTATGACAACAACACTTCTGTTGTTAAAAATTCTGTCCACTCATTCCATCAGGACCTGTTCACACACCAGCAAGGACACTGCACCCTGTCTTGGTCACACTTATAATACGAAGACCTGTCACTGAGTTAAAAACATGTGAAAGGAGACTGACTTCTCATTAGTATTGCAGAAGACCAGCACACCGAGTTTCTGAATAGATCCCCAAACCAGGACTGAACTGGTCAAGTTTAAGTATCCAAATCTGTATGGTTTTGGTTAGGAGAGGGGATGAAAATCGGGTCTCAACATCACGAAGCAAGATTCAGGGAACTCAAGTCACTTGCTAAGAGCTGCACAGAGATTTCAGCTTAGGAGTAGGGACATGCCTGGGATCCAAATATGAGGCTGTCATTTCTGCTGGAAAGCACAGAAAGGGAAGATGCATTCTCCAATGCCAGAATGACTCTGCTGGGCTGCAGTGCTCTCATCTTCCTCAGAACATCCTTCACATCAAAGTACAACAGCATGAGTACCACCTCTCCCACTGCCAGAGTTGCTCTGGTTCAAAGTGGGTCAGGAAAATATTTTCTACAGCCCCAGCTGTGCTCCTTAAAGATAAAGATCTATCCCTTCCCGTGGCAGGGAGGTTGGAATTATTTGATCTTCAAGGTGCCTTCCATTCCAAACCATTTTAGGATTCTATGCAAGCAGCCATGCTGAAGACAGACACTGCAGGGGAAAAGAGATCAGTCAGCAGAAAATGGTACATGAATCGGCAAAACACACACAGTGGGCAGGGCTGGAGCTTGATGGGCTTTGACAGTGCTGGTACAGCCCCTACAAAGGCACATCAAGCGCTTTAGATAATGAAAAGCTCAGTGCTGAAGCATGTCTTTCTAATTAATTACTGCATTTGGCACAGTAATCCCTCTCAAATTGACTTAATGCTCAGTTCAAGAAGCTTTGGAAGCCCTGGCAGGGTTGGCTGCCCTGCCGGTGGCTGCTATTGGGACCCTCCAAGGTGCCCGGCTGGCTCTCCCTGCTTGCTGGGGGCAGACAGTGGTTGGTGCCAGTTGTACTTCCATGGTGAAAGGAATGGGCTGCCAAAGCAAAAGGCACGAAGAAACAGCTCGGAGAGGTTGGTAATCAGACACTGGCTTGTCGCTGTAGAGCACCCTCAGTTTAAAACTGGTGTTCCCTCCCTTCCTTCATCTGCAGCTCACCAACACACTGATCTCCTATTTGTAATAACATGTCCCTTATGGGGAAACACCAACAACCAGGAACAGTTTTCAATCCAAACTGAAAAGCTGCTCAACAACATCTAATGAGGAGCAATTTGAATCAGCCCCTTGGGAGGCTCCTGCAGGAGACTGCAGCTCTCCTTTGAGCTGCTGTGGAGATGGCAGGGCATCAGTGTGAGGACAGATCCAAATGATGGGCTTGTGGAAGGAACATGATGAAAATATGAGCAATTTATATTGCGTTCTGTAGTTTTGTAAACTTTGCTTTAATATAGCTTTATAGACACTGTAAATTGTAATTGCCAATATGGCTGTGAGTCTCCTAGCTAGAACAAAAGGAAATTAGTGCCAAGAAGAAGGTGGAGTTTGATAAAGTAAATAATTATCTCATT
>JAWMRA010000130.1:65758016-65769889 GCA_035584735.1 Pseudotriccus pelzelni
ACCTGGTCATGAGACCTTGTATAGAGAAACTATAAAAGATCAGAACTCTTTTAATAAATCAGACATATTGCAGATCTCATAGGTCGTGTGCATTTGTACCCTGAGCCCCTCCATCAACATGGGCTCCAGAGCCTGTCCTTGAGCTAAGCCATCAATTGCAGCAACCCAACAATCTGTGGTGGAAATCCAAGGAGAAAAGCCTCTTAGGGGTGGTGGGGCAGAAAAGATGCATAAGGAGTTATGGGGAGGGGTGTCTTCTGCACAGTCTGTGGGTGTCTTTGTGCAAAGGCAATAAAACCAGAAATGTATGTTTGCTTATTTGTTCTTGTACGTGAGTAGAAATGTCCCTTTTCATTGCTGAAATAGCTGGCCATCTTGGAGACATCATCCATCCTGCTTTCAAAATTATCAAGGTGACTTCAGTCCAAAACCATGACGCCCTTTGCTCCTTTGCCTGGAAGTCAGGGAATTTTACTCAGATCTCTGTCCTGCATGACCAAAAGCATCTGTCCTGACACAGCAGAAGCAGTGCCTAACAGTAGCCCATGGGCAGAAACAAGTGGGATTTCTGGAAAACAGGGACATCTCAAGCCAGCTTCTCCACTAGACCTAGGATTTTTGAGAAATGTCCTCTATCTGTTCTTTAGCTTAGGAGATTCTCCACCTTCCTGCATAAAGTGCAAATAAAACCCTTCTGCATTTGACAGATTTTGTCTGAAGGGAGGTATTGATGTCTATTGATGGAGACCGTTCAATTGCCTCGACAGGTGACACCATCTGGAAAAGGTTATTTACATCTGCATTTCTCACAGTCTGACACAAGGTGATAGTAATGGGAGAGTGTCCTTGGATGTCAATAGAAACTTCAGACTCTACTTGCTATCCCAGCAGTAGAAGAGGGACATTATCTCTAACAAATGTTTTTAACTGACAGAAAGATTATCTTTCTAAGAAAGCAGCAATGTTCACTTTGATGCCTTATTGTGGAGGTAAATGTGGGCAGGTTTAATTTTTAACATTTTTCAGAATTTTGTGGGGACATTTTTTCTAAAAGAGCAAAAAACTTTGAAGAAAGAATTGAAATGCAAAATCATTTTTGGACCATTCCCCAACTCCTCTTCCAGAGAAGACATACCTTAATCCACAGAGTTTCCAGGTCAGAAACCAACTGGATTTTTGTATCATTTCAAAGAACAGAAAACAGTCAAAGCCTCTTTGCAGAATGGGTAGGCAGAGAAAAACTGATCTCTAATGTTTGGAATCTAAATTTCACTGTTGTTAAGCAGTGAAGAAGCTCACAGTAATCACCCTAGTGGTACATGAATGGTTGGCTTGTATTTTTACTTCCTTCCCAAGCAGCTCTGCTGGTCTGTAAACCTCTACAGATCGTGTTCCAAATTGCTGTAACTGACATCCAGGTCAATTTGTGAGGCATCCCAAAGGCTGAATCTACAGTGCCATTATTTGGGAGGGTTTTGCCTTTCCTGGGCCTTGCCAGGAACAGATCTGAGGAGGTGGAGGGGATATCATGAAATTCTTTAATCAATTGCTTTTGCTAATGCACATCCCACAAACCATGAATGCTTCAGACGACCTCTGCCAAGGGTTGCTTACAAGTTTTTTTCTGAGAAACAATTTCTCCTTCTCATCATCCTGGCCCCTCACAGCCCAACAGAGGGTTAGGGTGATCTAACACTGTGTTCCTGAGACACTGTGCTCCTGAGGGCATTGGGTGAGAGGAGGATAAATGTTTCTGCAAGTAAGAACCTTCAGATAAGGCTATCTCAGCTCTGTTTTCCTCCATGACCATCAAATCCACTTCTCATCCGCGAGCCTCTCCCTTGCTTTCCCTGCTTCGAAACAAAAGGTCCGTTCAGGGAATGCCAAAGTGCAACTGGATAGAAATGAAAAAAAGCCATCATCTTTCCCTCTGGTCCTCTTAGGGTGTCTGGAAGGGCATGCTCAGCATGCAAAAAAACCCTGCTGACTTCACACTCTGCTGGAGAAGGTGACTTGAAACCAACAAAAATAATTGTCGCTGTGTTTAGCCAGAGTCAATAAAAGCACTAAGGGCCTGGCAGTGTCAAACTCAAGAGAAAATGAATTGCCAATTCATGAGCACTCCCTACAATGCATCCTGAAAAGAAGTTTTCTTTTCTTTTTCCCTCCCCAGAAAAATTAGAGAGAGTTGAGATGAAGGAGAGCCTAGCAAGGTATATTTCATGTCTAATGATATTGTTTTAGTGGTGAGCAATACACTGTAGGGTCTTGAATGATGGCATAACATAGGAAAGAAAAAATAAAAGCCCTGCTTACACTGATTGCCTGTTGGATCACATAGTAAATCTGAGGTAAAGTGTCTTATTTGTAGGGACAGGCAAAAAAGTTACAAAAGCAACAGCGTGACATGATCTATCTTTTTCAAAATGCCTATAATTTTGGGTGCCCAGCCTGAGACACAGTAAAATCTGACTTCAGAAGGGGGAAGAGCTCATCACAGTCTCCAGATTGCTAGCATGTTTTAACCCTATGAAGGTGCCTAGTACTACATCTACAGGGGATCAGACCTGTGGGGATCAGACTATCCATAATAACTGGTTTTACTCACCAGCTTTGCCAATCTCCCTAACAGCATTACCCTCCACCTTTACAAATCTAGCCTTACCTAAAGCCACCAGCCACTTTTGAAAACCAAAGCCAAAACCAGAGCTATAACAGTTTTCAGAGATCATGAGAGCATGAGGGAAAGCAACATTCAAGTGATCTTCTGTTGAATATTTTAACAAAATTAAACAGAATATGGTAGAATGTAGAGATTAAAAAGTCAGGCAGAAAATACAGCATTGTTTGTGTTTCCTTTCCCATGTTGTTTACCCTTACCCCGGTAACCTCCTAATTTAGCCTTGTTTGTCTCAGCAGTGTTAGCTGCACAACATGAGGAACTTAATTTTCAACCCAAAGCTGTCTCCTGAGTGTTGTTAGACATCCATGCAGACCTTCAACATGTCTGGTACTTACAGGCCCACCTTTGAATGCCTTGTTCAGTGTATAAAAACATCCTGCCTATGAAGAAGGACAGACTGTTCCCTTGATATTGACAAATGTCACCTTTTAGTTAAGCAAAAAATGCTCATTCAGTGAGCCCAGAGTGAGGCGGTGAGTGTGAAGACAGCAGTTAACCCAGATAGCTGAGGAGGAAAATTGACAGTACACAGAAGTAGAGACGGGGTTGAAAATCAGTCACAGTGGTCTTTGGAAACATCTGAATGGATGGAAAGTGTTGGCTAGCAAGCAAGGAGGGGAGTTGGGTTTCTGTGTCTCTATGGCCCATCTACCACAGACAGCTTGGTACCCCTAAGAAGGGAGGAATGTCCCCACCAAACAAACAGAAGTAGAAATGCCAACTTCTCTCTTCCAAAGCAAGAGGTCTGTTTTGCTTGGACAAGGTGACCACCATTTTCACCCTTGAGGCTGGATGTGTCCTGAAGAAGACCGAACCAAAAAGCAGGTTGTTTTTCTCTTGTTCACATCTGCCATCCATTGGCTACAAACCCAGCTGGATTTCACAAAGGCGAAATTAGTTTCTTTAAAAAAGGAAGAAGGCTGAACACACAGATGCCGGGTACTGGAAAACACTCCCTGCTGCATGCAAAACCTTGTATCACATTTTTAATTAGATGTGACAGCTCATGGTTCAAGCATGTGAGGAATTCCAGGCTGGATGAAAAGGGACCAGGCAGAGATCAATAGGGATAAAGAGGCAGTGATAAGAAGAAGGACCTGCTTAATCTTGTTTTTATCTCTGTTTATTTATCCTCTGTCAGTGGTGCTCTCCTGATCAAACACACAGGCATGTAGAATCCAGTGCACTTACTCCTTACGACATGACAATAACAACAGAGCTGGCGCTCACATCCCGGTCCATCCCATCCCTTGGCAAACAGGGTCGTCTGCTGGCTGACATGAAGCCGTGTTGCTCTCGGGCACTTATCGCCTCGTCAGGGCACTCAGCTCAGCATGTCTCCTTTCCCTGCCCTTGCAGCGATAGCCAGTGTCGCTCCTCTCACACCTTCACGCTTGACAACTTGTATAGTGGCCGGGCTGGAGATCCAGGAAGGTGTCAGGGAATGGAGATGCTTGGCCCTCGTCTCCTGCTGCCTTAAGGAGACCAACTCTTCTCAAACTGCTTTTACTCTGTAATTCATTTAATTTTTTTAACTTTTCTAAGGTGTAGAAATCACAGTTTTGATTGCTTTTCACAAAAATACCACCAACACTCTGCAGCTGAGAGGGCGAGGGTCCAGGGCCCTGGTGGAGCTCAGGAGGGAGCACCACATGCAAGTCAAGACAGGGCTGGGCACTCATTCATTAGACCTCGTTGTCAGGGTTAAGTGGGGATTTCATCTCTGATTTACACTCTTTTCTGATGGCTCTGCTCTATTTCAACTCCAAATTTGGACCCAAAATATATATATCTCTGCTCTTGGGGTTTCACCAGCCTGTTTATACAAAGCAGGGGCCCTGGGCAGCCTCATCAGTGGAGAGACTTGCAGGAAAGCACGGCTGGGATTTTCATGAGATGTGGGACCCAATACTGCCTTCTGTACCAGGGCCCTTTTCAGTGTCTGAATGCACAAGGAACCATGCCCCAGGGCAGTTCCTTGATTTAGAGCAGCTGAGGGCAGAGCAGGATTTTTGGAGAGCACGTGTGTTGTGACTCCAGAGGAGAAATCAGTACAGAATATATGGCAACCCATACTTAGCCATATATTCTCTGGGCTGTTCCCACCCCCCCACCAGGCTTGTTGAATAAATCTAATTCAAGCAAGGTTATTTTAAATATCATTGCATCTATTTCCAAGATAATTTGTCTGCCAAAAGTGTAACAGGCCTTGCCTTCCATTCAAGATTTTTCTATGTGAAGCTTGCACAAGGTAAAATATTTCCAGCATTGTCCTAATTCCCATCAATCCCTATTGCAAGGTAAGGCCTGTTCTGTAGTACCTTACTCTTTTGTACTACCTTACAGACCCTATTCTGTAAGGTACTACAAAACTTTAATCATCAGAACCACTACCACATCATAGGTTTAACTTCCCGTCTGGGTCGATGTAGAGGGGAGATTCTGATGGCACATTTAAGCACTTGCACTGTCAGTGGCATTACCAAAAAGTGAATACAGCACTTTCATAAACCCGGATTAATGTCTTTCTAAACTTAGATATTTCACTGAAATACCCAAGCTAAACTTATTCAGTTTAGGCTGTTGCTGTAACCTGCAGAGGTTTCCCAGATTGAGCTGGTTTGTCTTGCGTCTTTTGGTGGTGCCTCATTCTTTCTGCTGTCTAAGGAGATGACACTTTTAAGTGTATTTGGGACTTGCAAGGGCTGCAGCAGCGAGTAGTGTGAGGACATCCCAACTTAATGAGCTACCTGGGATCTGGATGAACTTGGGAGGAGCTGGGGACTTTAGGCTTGGACTGTTCCTTACCAAGCTACCCTTCCTATCCCTCAAATTCAAATTAAGTAATTTTTAATATTATCTAGCTCTGGTCAGAAAAGAAATACATGAATCAGATTGGCACTGAATCCCAGCACACAGGATGAAATCTAGCCTGTGTTCTCCTACAGTCTGAGAATATGCTCATTCAGAGTCCCCTTTTAGGAAAAACAGGAATTTGTGAAATAAGGATCTGAGTTCAGATTCAGATCCAGAACTCTAGGTTTATTCAAATGCGAGAGAAAAAGAGAGAGGGAAAATGAAGGAAAGGGGAGTGAAGAAGAAAACAAAGGGAAAACTCTACTATGTCCTGAAGAAGGAAAGGCTAAGCACTTTATTAAATGTTAATGATAAATTAGTTTTTGGTTGAATGCTTCTTTTGGATTTCTCTTGTAACTCCTTTGCCTGTGTTATTCATTTGTTCAAAGTAGCTATCTCTCAGTCTGCTGAAGAAATACAGCTTCCCTCTACTCCTTAAGTGTAAGGTTTGGCAAGCAATGCCTGCCAACTGTTTTTGCTCTCCCAGGTGACTGAGTCTGGGTTCCTGCTGTCATTTTCTCCTTTTGGGTCTTCATCCATGGCTGATACCTACGAATATCTCACATGAGAACAATGTGTACTTCTGCTTACCCACATACAGTGGCGCCTCTTGTCCCAGACACTCCAGGGCCATTTCTTTTTCTGATCTGACATCTTTTCTGATACCGTGGCTGGTTTGGAGCAGGCAGTCCCTTTTCATTACAAATGAGTGGTGGTACATGTTCAGCACAGACCAGGGCACAGAAGAGGCAAAGGTGTACATGATCACCTCCCCCATGGAAATGGAGCCAGACAGGGACTAAAAAGGTCTTATAAGAAGTATGTTTGTGTTCCTGATGACCTTTTAGAAGAAATGCATCTCCTGTCCCATTTCTTCAACCAAATTTGGCTTGCCCTGATGAGTGTGCAGCTGTGGGTGATTGCTTTGCATCCAATGGCAAGAGAAGTCTTACAGTCCATGGTTGCATATGGTATTTGGAGAACTAATTTCCTTCTTTTCCTGAGAGGTCGTGCTCTTTCCACTGCTTGCCTGTGTAAATGGAGGAAGGGATTTTTTTTGGGTTTGTTTTTTTTTTTTTTTAAAGGCTGCTCTACTCACTTAATGCCCTCAATGAACTCAAAGTTTTATCAGCTGCTTTCTGAAAGTCAGATCTACTGATCCCCCATCAAGACTGAATTCACCTGCAGCAAGCAAAATGCCTCTAAGCACAGCCATGATTTTCATACCAGAAAAGGAGAGCCCATGTTCACACTTGTGTGGGTGATCTACAGATGGTCCCATCCCAGAAAGGTGAGGAACTTGTGCATAAACTTGTTTTCGTTTTCACACCCACCAGAAGCAGCATTCTAAAGCAGGTGTGTTTATGTTAATGTGTTGAACTTTCTCATAGATAAAACTGAGCTGAAAGGAGAGCTTTCATTTCTAGTCTTATGGGTGCTCTGAAGATTGACCCAGTTGCAAAGCACCTTAAATTAAACTGGTTTGGAGTTTAGGAGACCTGGTTTTCCACTTGTCACTGCCACCCCTCCCTGTGCATCTAGGGCTGTTGCCCCAAGACAGGTCGCTCAAGTCCAGCTCCAAGACTTGTGAGAGCACTGTCTGGTGCTTCTTGGATAGGGATAGTGGCCCTAAGGCAGAAATCTTTCATGAGGAGAAAAAATAATGTCATTTTAAGATGTGGCATACCTCACTGAGTACTGTTCACCTGCCGCCAGGTGGGCATTTTTTAAAGATGCTCCAGAGGTGTTCAGGAACTATTTATCAGGCCAAAGATGAGTAAGCAGCTCATTAGGTGCAGGTTTTTCTAATGCAGATGGCTAAGGGAAAGTGATATTATTTCCACCTCTTGAGCCCATGACTGTTACTCTAATTAAATACCTGATAATATCCAGATTTAAAAATTCCAAAGTAGGGATTGCAGATGTGTTCTGTATCTATTTAACATCAGCTCCTGACAGGGATCAAATGTCTGTGGGAGGATACTAAACACAGATTACACAGTATAAAGACTAAATAAAAGTATTGTTCAGGCTGTTTGATTTTATTTCTTTTTTAATTACTTACTTTACTTTGAGGTAGTTCTAAGATCGGCCAGGTACTTTTGCCTTCTCTTGTCCTGTCTATGAAACTGAAGGCAGTATTTAAAAATACTGAAATTAAGGGTGCAGGCTACCCAGGTATGTAAACTGGGCATAGCACTCTGGTAGCAGTGATGCCCTAGTGAGCAGGCTGATCCCAAGAAAGTGAACTCATACAGCATGAGCTTAAGAACTTTACAGTAGAGATAAAGAAGGATCTGCACATTATTCAATAAATCTCAAACTCCTGGTGATCCAGATGGTCCCTTTGCTCTTTTACTGATGTGTGATCATTAGCAGAGATGTGTAGCCCGTCAGTAAATCAACCTAAATACTTTGTTATAATAGTCCTCATTACAGAACATTGATAGATTAACTGTGCTCCATTTCAGTTTACGAGCAAAGCTCTTTGCTCTCCCTGGCAGTGTGATTAATGTGAGGTTCACATACTTAACATTAGAGACCACTATTTATGGCCTTAAAAACATCAAGAATAAAGCAAAATGTCTGCTGTGACAGCATATATAGTACAAGTGTCAAATCTTATCAAGGATAGTCTCATCCATTATGGCTTCAAGAGGTGCTATCATTTACCAAGCTGACCCGGCAGACCTCAGAGCTCATTGTAACATTCTTTGTATGGTAATCCAGTTAGGAGCAGAATGAAGCCTAAGTGAGACATAGCTTAACACTTTCATATACTCAATAAAAACATTACTGGGAAAGAAATCATCAGCAAGCCACTCAAAGTCGCTCTTCTCCAAGGGGGAAGGATGGAGTCAAACTTAGCCAAGTGATTTTCTCCCTCCCTCGAGGCAAAAAAAAATTGAGAGTGGTGGTTTTGCTATTGATATGTGGGTGGCAAATTTGTGGGTAAGGTTGAGGCATGGTCCAGGCCAAGCCACGACATCAACCTTTGCAATGATTAGTGTTGTTTTCAGTGATGCTATTCTTTAATCAAGGAGTCTGAAACTTAGCTGGGGCCTGGAAAAGGAGTTATAATGTGTTTGCAATGCAGTTTGAAAGCTTCAGGGAGCACAATCCCCATTTATACTGAAGAGATTTCTGGCCTCAGAATCCAAAATCTTGAGTAAGGGAAACAGATTAAATAGTCTCAAGTTTGTACGTCCTGTTGCAAAGTCAAACTTCTCAGCAAGTCCTGGATTGCTCTCCACCTTCTGCACATCTGGGACGTGCCTGTAATAGCTACGATCTGCTTGAGAGCTGCACTCTCAGTGGTTGCCCTCACAAAATGCTTCATAGATGAGCTCACAGACAGCTTGACCAGGTTGATTTATTATTTGTCCTATAATAGGACAGGTGTTACTGAATGACTAACACTGGCCCTATTCAAGACATCAGTTTAAGCACTCAAAGGCACTTAAACATGCACATAATCACAGATACACCTCAGTATCACTGACTTCAAGGAGACACCAACATGCAGTTACAGTCTTAAGTACCTTCATGAATCAGGGCCATTATTTGATCAAACTACTTGTGGCATTTGTGAAAATACTGTCAGATTGTGAAAGTTTCATTGACATAAGGCTGAGTGATTGTTTGTCCAGAAACGTGAAGGACTGTCATCCAGTTTTCTCTCTTTGTCTGAACTGGTTCAAGAGACACGTCTCTTGTGTGCTGAGGGTGAGGAACTGCAAAGTGCTCCAGTGTACATTTTCAGTGGGTTTAAGGCATGCAGTGAGAGGGAGGCCCAGGAATTGTCATTTCTTGAACGTGTTTTGCCATGTCTCAACCCAAAGAAACTATGTGCAAGATCAGGCTGTGAACCAACAAAGTACAAACAACAGATAGGACTAAGTTTGGAAGGAAACCAAAATGCCTTTAAAAACTCAACCAGCTTTATCCATAGCCTGCACATCAAATGAACAGTTTGTTTCTCAAAGGGGAAATTTTAACTGGCATTATAATACGCTACCCAACTTCCATCCAACAACAGATCCCATGCCAGACCCTGCAGGCAGTGTTGTTTCACATCACCCCCATAATCTGAGGGTTAAAATGCTATCTGCCACTAGCTAGGAAAAGGGCTTGAATGCTTTCTGGTTTGGAAAAGTTTCTTTTTGATGATAAAGAGCTCTCAAATTCAGCTGTGAGTTGTAGTTAAATCACTGCTTCTAAATGCCTGGAGTCAGTGGCAGCTTTCTTGAGCTGTGCGGAGTTGGAGCTTACAAAGTGTCTCCATTTGATGTAAAAAGGGGGGTAGTTTGCTGAGGAGTACACATTTATCCAAAGATTTATTGGGGGAGAGGGCAGGCTTGTGCCAGACTTGAAAGAGAACATGCTTCTGTGAGATAAATTCATTTTCGTGTTTATTTATCTAGAGTAGAAAAACGGTCCTGCCTAGTAGAGCATATGCTGGGCGTAATGAAAGACAAACGTCAGCTTTGGAAGGAAAACACCCATTCATCAAAGGACATGGAAGAACAAACAACTTGTTCATTAAAACACAATTGAAAGGTGGCTTCTCCTCTCCACTCCACCTGCTTTCCCAAGTTGGGGGCTGCATGTGAAACTGCTGCTCTCTTCACTTTCTACTTACTCTCCGGTCTTGGAGGAGATGAAAAGCTTTTCCCATCTCAGAGATGGGGAAAAAACCCCTCAAACCTAAGCCCACAGTACTTAACTATCTTTTTCTTCACCATTTTGAAGAAGGCCATTTCTGCATTCAGCCCAAGTCTGTTGTGACTGATCCTGGCTGAAAGACTGACTCCATACCTGGGCCAAATTCAGGACAGCACTCTCTGCTCTGTGCAAGTCCTCGTGGCGGGTGCTGGAAACTGGTAATATGATACATCCCAAGGATCCCTCTGAATAGGAGGAAGCAATCAAAACCTTCTAAATTTTCCCAGGGTGGGAAAGCAATTTCCTCCTGCAGCTGTAAGAATGGAGCAGATTGAAAGGACTCAGGGAAAGTAATTATTGCCCTTTGATGAGTCTATCAGGAAGCTGAGGCTGGCTCATTGGTGTGAATAAACATTTTTGTCTTTGACCTAATGTCTGTGTAAACCCACAGAAAGAAATCATCATCTTAGTGTGTCTAGTGTCTATATCCCTTCATGCAATGCTGATTTCTTTTATGAAATATCATATAGATATATGGACATAAATAAATAATAAGTAAAGGAATAAGGACAGTAGCCATACCATGTGGCAGGTATCCCAGATAAATCCACCAATGCTTGGACTCTAGCTAGTTTATATTGTTCACCATTGCCCTGTTCATTTTCTATTATTTTTCTTGGCCAGTCCTCAGTGAAGATTTTGATTCTGGAAGCCATAATTAATTAATTTCAGTAAAATCATGACAAAGAAACACAAGTGTTTCTATGGCTGTACGTATAGACCATCTTATTATTTATTACACATGAAAGCTTGAGATTAGAAAATTACTGAACCACTGGTTGAGTTTTTACACGTTTCTAATGTGAAGACAAAGTTCAGCTGAGTCCTTTAAAAACGGGTCAGCTGAGCCCAAAAGTTCATGCTTACAGTTCCCAGTTGTCAGCAACAGCTTGCTGCTTAAAAAAAAAAGGGAGACTTTAAGACTCCTCTCTAAGTGTAGATTAGATATAAAAAGAAATGAGTGGAAGAGAGAAGTCCTGCTTTATACTTGGAATCTCCAGACTGGACCTGAGAAGAAACAATACAGCTTCAATCTGGGAACACCTTGTAAAACCAAAGCCTAGAAAAATGTGCGTAGGTAAAATTACTCACCATCCTGATCGCAAAACATCAGTGTTGACATTTCTTTGGATGTAATTGGAAACTTACTAACGGTGATCCACTTTAGCTGGGGATTTTCTTAACCTATGAAGTTCAAGTAGCTGTTTCTTCTCCCCAGACCACTGATCTGGCTTTGCCAACTTTGAGACTAAATAGACGCCTTGTGCAAGTGACCTTATTGACAAGGCCTGGCACACAGGTTTCTATTTTCAAAAAGTGAGCAAGCAGACACCCCGGTTTAACTTGTGACCTATTAATATATCTAGCTGGGACACGGCGAGGCCACAGAAATCTCAAATGGTACATTTGTTTGTTTGAACAGCATATTACTTTGTGTCCAGGCACAGTCCAAGCCTGAGAATTGTGGGCCAGGAGGAAGCAGCAGTGTAAGCCAAACCACCTGGGGTAGAGCTGAGGTAGGCAGAGGCAGACTACTCCTTTTTCCCTTCCCTTCCCTTCCCTTCCCTTCCCTTCCCTTCCCTTCCCTTCCCGTCCCTAACCTTCCCTT
>JAWMRA010000130.1:65769989-65822902 GCA_035584735.1 Pseudotriccus pelzelni
AACCTTCCCAAACCTTCCCTTCCCAAACCTTCCCAAACCTTCCCAAACCTTCCCAAACCTTCCCAAACCTTCCCTTCTGTTTTTTTCTCCCCTAGTTCTCAATCCAGGGATTAACAACTGGACAAACTCTTCATGTTCATTGTCTCAGCTCTACTGGTCATTGAGATCACATGTGTGTATGGGGTCACAAGCTCATCCCATTACACCTATATGGAAAACAGTAGCAGCACCTTCCATACCTCTCCTTCCACCTCTCTTGAGCTCGCCTACTGATCACCCAGGATGCTGTTAAGGAAAGGGCATAAATAACAACTATTGTATAGTTGATAGTGAGTGTGTTTATGCAAGAAAAAGCAGCAACACTTACCTATTCCTTCCATATCCCACAGCAGTTACAGAGCATCCATACTGGAGGGTATACCAGTCTGCTTTCACCTGCTCACAAGTGTGCTGCTTTACACATCTGAGGTCTCATAATAACAATTCACATAGTGACAGAGTGAGTGGGAGAAATCTTGCCTGGCTTTAGTCATCAAAAAGGCTTGATCTTTGGTCTAACAAAATCCCTATAATCAATGGAAGGAAAGACATTTTCCAATATACAGTAATTCTTATCTATGTCAGCAGCATTGATGGTACTTGTCTCCCTTTACCCAATAGAAAACACAAGAACACAATATTCTACCAAGAGCAGAGTAGTTTTTGTTATGTGTTTTATTGACAAGCACGCCAGGCTGGACTATGCCACTAGACAATGTCTTCTCAGAGCAGCCTCTGCCAGTCCACTGCCAGGGGTGACCTCCCAGCCCCATTTGCAGAGCAGTTCACATGAATTGTCCATTGACCAGCTCTAGGAAAATTAGCCCAGGTAACTGATCCAGCCTTTTCAATTATTTGGCTCAGGGTGACGTAGCTGATCATGTTCAAGTGTAACAGACTGTATTTCTGTGTTTGCTGGAAGACACTATGGCATGGCAACAGCGCAGATGAATAGATAGATGAATAGATAGATTAATGATCAGCTGGGGATTGGAACCACTTCCAGAGGTACACAGCTGGGGCTAGAAAGGTGTGTACTTGGTAAAAAAAAAAAGGTTAATAGACTTCCAACTTTTTCTCCAATTGATCAGAAACTAAAAGCCATTGCCAGATTCAAGAGCTAAAGCTTGTCTGCTTTAGTAACTCTGCTCTGGTTTTTCTTGTGCCAAGCAAAATGAACATGGCAATCCTAGAGATAACCAAGCAGTCAAATTATTGAGGCTTAGAGATTTATGCATATAGACACACATCCAGTTTTTAAAGCAAGCCAGGAAGTTCCACTCCTCGGAAAAAAGATTAGGGATATGTCAGGCAGAGCAGACAGAGTGCTGGAGACAGCCACTTGAAGGCAAGTAAATGAATGAGAAATGTTCCAGGTAGCAGATAACAGACTAAAAAATAATTTAATTGCAAAAGAAGGGATATCAGAGGTCACTGTGTTTCTGTTAGTTGTCAAGAGTGCTGCACACGGAGCAGAGCACACAGTGCTGACATGGCTGGATGGTCCCTGCACTGCAGTGGGGTTGGATCCCGTTCCAACACAATCCCAGGTGCCTGATGAATTCCTCAGGGTGAAGCTGCACATGCTGAGCAGCAGAATCAGTACCAGAAGTGCCTTTCCACTCCTATCCACAGGCACCCATTCTCTCTCTCTCTCCTCTTACCACAAGTTACCATCCCCTCTGTCGTGTCTGTTTGACTGTTATCCCAAATCTAAATTGGGTCAGTAAAAGTCCAAGGGAATCAAGAATGGATCTCTTACCACAAACACATGACATGATTTTTGGAGGAAAAAATCTGATTCGCATTTTATCTTTCTGACCCTCGACCCTCGGTTCCCTTGCTCCCTGTGTGCCAGCAGGGTGGAGGGAATATTGTGACACACTTCTCAAGTCATGTGGAACAGAGACAGAAACGGGAAAGCTCACAAAAAAATTTGGCTTATGTTTCCCACTCAAACTGAACTGCTGAGATCTGGCCATTACTGATGAAGCAAATCTCCAAGGGGTTTTTTTGGTGGTGTGGCAAGGTAAGACACCCTTGTCTTGGGAGGAGTGCTGTATGAGAGTGTTTAGCTCAGAAGAGATGACCTGCTTCTATTGAAACTGTTGCCCTCAGAGCAAGTCTTTGGTGGTGTGATTCAGAGCTGTAGGCCCCCAAGGCAGTGGTTACCTCACTGGACAAGGATAGACTCATTACATTGTGGGCTTGAGGGTGACTTGAACCAGCCCTGTTCCTGTGGAATGCAGATGCACTCCACTGGAGAATCCAGGTGTGCCAGTCAGAGGTGGCTTCCAGGTGACTTCTCTGTCCTGGAGGCCAGGAGAGATGAGACTTGGGTTGTTCTATACCTGTTGGTGGTAGAGTCTGAAAACTCTCTCAAACACATCTAATTACCAAGTGTGAGAGCAAGCAATCAGTGCAGAGCACTGCCAGTTCCTCAGGCTACCAAAAGGCACAGATCTGCAGTTTAGTTTGCTTGATCCTTCTGTCCTCCATGGGTGAGCACTCTGACAGATTTCAAATGCTAGGGGGACAATGATCACCATCTCTGCATATTTTCTTTATAGAATCATAAAATTACTTGTGTTGGAAGGGACCTTAAACATCATGTAGTTCCAACTCCTGTGCCATGGGCAGGCTTATCTGCCTTGATGGGAGACAATTTTGCTTTGCAGTAAGTTGTACAGGTGGATCTTTTCCATTAGGAGAGGGGATCATCCTGAAAATTAAGAAAAAAATTATGTACCCATATTTGGGAATATACACAGCAGCTCTTTCTAATATCCCACTGTAATTAGTAAAGATGCACAGTGTGATTCATCTGCATTAGCACAGGTGTTCTAACCTCTCAGATGCCATGGAGCACCCGACATCTGACCAGGCACTCTGAAGGTCATCACATGAGGCAGCAAGAGTGCCTGAGATGGAACCATACACCTGTGACTTGTGTCTCTGGTCCATGCTTTGGCACTTAATCTTAGAGCTCAGAGCTGTGCACCAAACCCCACCCAGCCGTCCACTGAATCCCACCTGGCATTTCAGTAACCCAGTGCTTGTCGTGTGTGATGCTGGGGTGATCTTATTTGTCCTCACAGCAACAGTGAAGTGGGCAGCAGTAATCCCCAGGGAAACCTGGAACCACTGGCATAGTGGTTCATAGCCCTTCAGGAAAGGGCTGCTGGATTAGACAGACACTGACAGCTACACTTAGATCTGAGTCTCCAAAAGCAGGTTGATTCACTTCAACAGTCTACAGCAGCTGGTACTATGGTCAGAAGAAAGGCTGGAATTTCTTGCTGGTAAAAGCTGGCAATAGGGTATGGATAATTTAGAAGAATAAATCCCATACAATAAAAAAATACCTAATTCTCACAAAAATATAAATGCTCACAAATCCCAATGTTTTACATGCTCCTCTTTCATTTCTTTGACTTCAGAGTGAAGGAAAAGTTAGGTATTTTTAAAAAATCCTTAATCTCCTGCAGTCCCTTCCCATGCTCTGTTCTCAGCACAGTTAATCTCTCTCCCTTCTTTTCCGTTGTTATTCTGGAGATGTCCTGTAACCTGCGTGATGTTGCTAAAGCACTTCAGGGAAACTTATCAAAACCCCCTGAGTGTGACTGCAAATTCCAGGAAAAACAAAAAGAGAAAAAAACAATACTGGGAAAATGGCCCTTGAGGAGAGATAAACTCTGACTTCACCAGGTAGGGCGAGGGATAGCTGAGGATCACATGCAATTAATGGGTAGTTTGAAGCAGTTTCTACCAGTTTGACACAGCTTTCTTTCTTTTTCTGAGCCTGCAGGTCCAAATATGTCAACATTTCAATATTTCCTTTGTCATTGTTCAAAATAATTAATTTAAAGTAAACAAGTAATGAAAAAAAAAGCCCTGATGGTGGTGAGGAACCTTGAAAAGGGCTTTAATAGATGCAACTGCACAATTATACTGTCTTTTTCTGGATTTTATTCTGAGAGTTTAGTTTTTCCTCTCACAAGGTAGAATTGTGTGGTAAAAGGTAGTCAGAGTGTTTGCTCATGGGATGGAAGAATGGTATTGTTAACAGCTGGTATGTTTTTGTATTGTGGTTCTTCATATAATTAGTAGTATTGTACCCAAACATACATACATCAGAACAAGGTTTAGGCCATCAGAACTCGTTCAGTAGAGCCTCTCATTTTGGCATGGGTCTGTCTATTCCAAATTCCTCAAGATGCTTTTATAAAATGAAATTTAAAATGCTTCTTTTCACTGCTTTTGAAAAGAAGTGACTCTGGCAAACTGCCATACACTTCACAGGACACAGGATTTCTCCCTTATCATCTGTGCAGCACTTTGGGTTCTCACAAACTGAGAGAATCCATTGCTATTTTGATTTAAAACTGGGTTATCACACTGGAGTTTCTTCCTCCAGCTGGAAAAAGCAGTGCCACAGTCAGCACAAAAATACAACTTGAGAGCAATGAGGGTAGCATTTTTAACTATATTCTGTGTGGGTCCCTCAAGCCACTTCACAGGTCTCCAGAACAGCTGTCCTTGCTTCTCACTAATAGTGCAGCAACAATAAGAGGTGAGGATTTGTCCTATGGGAAATGGGTGGTGAAGCAAAGCTGGAGATTAGGCTATCACAAGGCCCATTCTGTTCCTCAGCCTTTGGGTTTCCCCCTTTTTTTGTATCACAATATCCACAAACATAGAGAGAAAGACATCCTGCCTGCAATAATCCTTTGGCTAGTGATAAGCAATTTTGTCTCTGCTTCCCATCATGGCAACCTAAAGCCCTTATGGGGTAGTAAGAAATAAACCCATTTCCTCCTACTCACGATGCTGGGGTTTGCTTTTTGAGCCCAAAAAAAATTTCAACCCAGCATTTTATATAAAGGTTAATATACACAACTGGCCTGAGTTCATAAAGTAAAAAATGTATGGAATGAAACAAGAACCATTTAAAAAACGTGAAAAATATACATCCAATTAGAGGTGGATCACGATGATTTATTTGTGCAGCAGTGTTGAGAGTGTATGTGTTGGAGAATATTGCAGTACAGTTCGACTTACTGCTAGAGGTGAATCTGAGTCACCGTGCTTGGAACTCAGAGTGAACTTTCCCAGAATTTAGGAGGAAGCCTTTAGATCTCACCAGGGAGCTTTAATTTCGGTTTGCAAAGCTGATTTTTTGGGGTTTTTTGTTTGGTTGGGTTTTTTTTTAATAAGTCTGCTACCTGGAAGTGCCATAGACTTCTGTCCATGCTGTCTCCTACAGGAGTATCCAGCTGGTCCAGTAATGTTTCTCCTTCTTAAGGACGGAAGAAGATGGAAGCTGCTGTTTGTCCCAAGTAGAGAAGGCTCGAGCCTCTATCACTTCTCCCTCTGCACAGACCATTAGCACAGAGGGCCTGGAAGACCTTCTCACCATCCTGGTCTTTGCTGGTGGCAGTGATCCCACGAGCTGTGGATCAAGAGTGAATTTATCTCTTCTGCAGGGGCAGCCCAGGCATTCACAGCCCCTCATCAGACTCCTCCAGCTAAGCCAAAGACATCCCTGCCTGCAGATAGAGACTTGGCTCTCTGATATATTTTCCTACCAGCCCTATCTTCTCTGAGTGAAGCCATTTCACCATCTCCCATTTTTCCAGCTTGGAGTGTGCAACCCATTCATTTCAAAGACACCTTGAAATGGTGTAAAGCAAGTTTCTCTTCTTATTTTCAGCTTCCAGACATTTCATCCATCATACAGTTACCATGAGTAATTAGACATGAGTTAACATTTATTTTGACTTGTGTTTGTTTCAATATTAAAATCTCACCTGTACTTTATTTTAACCTGTTTTGTCATTTGTCCATAACTACCTGTGCCATGTTTTATAGAAGGCATTTTAGGGCTCTAGTCAAAAAACAAATTGATTCTGTTCAGTGTGTGCTCTGTCCTTTAGCACGGCATGAGGGCCAGGACCCATTTTCTGAAGCAAGGTTGATGTTATATGGGTTCTGCAGGAATGATTCAGGGGACAATGTGCAAAATCACGTCAATACACCATTCATGGTTTCTTCTGAGTCTATGCCAATGTGGTTCAGGTTGGTGTTTGATGACAATCTTGCTTGTACACTGAGTGAGAGATGGACTCAGTGATCTTCACGGGACCTTCCAACTCAAGAGATTCTGATTCTATGGTTCTGTGTCTTACAAAGACTCATTGACCAAGGGAGATTTTTATATCCCAGTAAGATTTTGCCATTTCATAGAAGATGCTCCATATCAACATGAACAAGAGATCATTCAGAGCAGCTACAAGCCGCAATTTATTTGCAGAATAAACCTTAGTCTGGCATTGGAGTACTGTTACCAGATGTGGGATCCCAGCACATAAACTCCACCACTTTCACAACACACCAAAGGTGTATAAACTAACCCAACACGTTTCTTGTCATGTCCCTAAATGCCTGTTCTGTGCTAGTCTACAGTGGAGAAGCAATTCTGTTTGTCACAGAAGTGACCAAGTGTTCACTGGGCAAGAGCAAAACTGCTTCCAACGCCCTGAAAGGGAGAGATCGACAGAGGATGGGAGGTCAGGACCAAGGCCCTGGTCTCATTTAGACAAAGCAGACTTTAATGCAGGTTGCTACAACTCACATGGATGCTTAACTGCTAGGCTACTGTGTGAGGGGTGAGTGTTATTCCAGGATAGCTAAATCTCACCATTTCCCCTCTGACCAAGAATAACATCTTTGTAGGTATTTGTACATTTCCATGAAACGCTTCAACAATATAATGTCTTTATATAGAAAGAGATTTGAAGCCGTTCAGTAAGCACACTAAGTTTATTGTCAGTGATCAAATTTTTAATACTTAATTTTTCCGTCTGAAAATATTTTTATTTAAACTGTACTTTTGCAAGATGTGGACTGTTGTCGCTGGGTTCTGGTTTGTTGTGTATTATAACTCTTTAAAATGTAGAATGGTGTTCTGAAGAAAGCAGCTTCTTGCTTTTTCTACAAGAAAAAAAAACACCAAAATTAAAAATTATAGACAAGGTCTTTTCAATCTCCTGGCCATGTGGGCACAGTGATCATTATATCACAACAATGACATCATTGTAACAATTAGTACTAGAGGTTTTACTCTGGAGTAGCTCCAGTCCGTGGCTGAGGACAGAGCTTTCCTTGGCTGCTGGGGCACATGAGCTGCATTCCCGACCCACAACATGACCTGCATTTAGGTGGAAAGGGCTTCACGGCCAGGACTGTATCAGGGCTGCTGTGATATACAAAGGCTGAGGCAGCATTTTGCGCTCCAGTGCAGCAATTTCTTTTTTTTTTGCTTTTGTTGCAGTTTTGTTGTTTTGCTTCTTTTGTTTCTTGAAAGCCCCAGTGATGAGCTGTGGCAACCGCCGCAGTAATTTGTAATTTGGAGGCAGAGGTAGCTCCTGGGAAACTGTGACTTGTGTCATGGATGCTGGGGAATGTCCTCCAGGTTGCCAGACTCAGCAATACTCCTGTGCTATGGCAAGGAGCAAAAGCAAGCTGATCCAGCTGTGGGAAACAGCTATTTCTGTTAGATGCTGGTAAATATTGTGTAGAAAAGGACTGTTGAATGTGCTGTGAGCATTTTTCACTGCTTTTTCAGTTATTCAGATAACAACAGTATCTGAATTTGCAATCTCAGCTACCTAAGCAGAGAAGAAAAATGCCTACCCAGTATATAATCTGTTTAACTAAACCCAACCGTGGTATACACAATAAAGACAGGTCGTTGGAAGTTCCCCTGTAAAACTTACATGCTGCCATAACTTCAGGCTAAACAAGTCTGAACCAAGAAGTGTTTTGTCCCAAGACTGTATATTTAATGGGAAGTTGATGCTTATTTTCCATGGGAAACTAATTTTTCCAGAGGATAGTTTCAGCTTGGCAGCTCAGCACAGTGCTGCTGTGACAAGCTGCTCTTTTAGCAGCGCTGACAGATTTTTTGGGGAAATATTTATTTTTTCAGCTAAGTCATGGGGCTGGTGACAGGTACATTGTGGAATGAAACAGAAAGCATGGAAGCACACAAGAGAACATGGACGTTGGAGCACAGCATTTTTCACTGACATAGCCAGATAGGACAGAGGTTGAAGCCACATTTGCGCAGCTCAGTAAATGGACAATAATTTTGGTGTAGTACGAGTTTGCTGACCAAATTAAAGATCTTGAATGGAAAAATTTGTACCAGGTAGACTCAGAAATTATGTTTTTTGGAAGGTTTTTTTTGCCAATATGTAAGATATAAATGATTTTGCTTGATCCAGACCTGCATTTTTTTAGGCTAAAAATATATAAACCAAGTGAAAACTACCTTCCACCTTCAATTCTGACCTTTGGGAGAAAGAAAAATTTGATGCCAGTGAAAACAAGTTTCTGTTTAACTTTTAGCCAAACTGACACTTCTGAAGTCTAAATGCACCTCAAAATAAAGAATTAAGATGAAATCGATTCAAAAGACTGAAAGGCACTGTCCCCTAAATCTTCTGGAACTAGTGTCTTTCAAAGTGTTTTACTCTTGCAAGTAAGAAGTGAGAAATCTTAGCTTGAACAGACTCAAAGCAATGTCTAATAAAATGGACTTCTCAGATGAATCAGGCCATAAACATCTCACAGTGCATTCACTGGCATTTTGATTCCTGCTTCCTCAGTTTCCTCACGCACCATGAGGCCTCAGCCAGTGCCAGCTGCAGTGATGCTCTCTGAGAAACAATGTCTAGAAATAACTTTGTGACTGCACATCCCAGAGGACCTTCCTAGAAAATGGCTGTGGGTCACCAAGAGCTGCCCAGAACAAACAGAAAAAGGGCACTAAGTGCACCCAGTTGTAAGGATCAGCTTCAGAATATCGGGTCATCCCAAATCCCTTCCCATAAGACGTCAGTGACTTGAATCATTAGTCTCCTCCAAAATTCTTTCTCATGGATGGAAATTGGCATATACTTTCTCCTTCTTGCTTTTGTTGCTGGATACAGCCAATTCATCCACAAAATTCTCTGTGGGCATAATAAACTAATTACATCCAATGTTATACTTTCCTCATGCACTGCAGATTATTTCAGCGCTGAAAAAGTTTAGGCATAACCACAAATCCTCAGGGAACAGAATTTAAGAGATACCCACTGATCATGAACCTCTAGAAGCTGATCTGGATTTTGAGTTACTGGCTTGTAAGTACACATGAAAAAACGAAACCTTCAAAACTTCATGTGAATGAATACTTATAAAAACTTCTCTCTAGTTTTCTAATCATAATGTTATGTAAATTTATAGCAGTTTTGCAAAAACAATTCCATGCCAAAATAGGTGGCCACCTGAATTAAAGACTGTACAGCCTGTGAGGACAGAAGATTTTAACACATAAAGAGTTGTTTATGTCCAGCAGTAGCTGGTAAATTGGTTCATACCACACTGTATTGGCTTCATATGGCTTTTACTTGGAAGGTCATTCATGAACATTGGGAGGGCAATGAAGTCAGTGGTTAAACTGAGTTCAGGGTTTGCAGTTAACAGTTGATTAGGCAATTCTCTTGGTCGTTCTGTCAGTGAGGTACCTGAAAGCAATTGAATTCATCTGCAGATTGATACATTCCTCACCACTCAAGAAGCCTGAAGTGCCCAGCATGATCCAAGTATCTGTTGACACAGGTATAACAATGGTGACAAGCGGGCTCCTGTGCCTTTCTCCTCATGCCACCTTGCAGATGGGACACTTTGCTCCAACCTCTGGCTGTGCCTATGCTGGTAGTTTAAATGAAACATAATCACCCACCCCATAAGATCATCAACATGGTCCTTTGCAAACTTTCACCCTGTGCCAACTAAGAATCTCCCAGTAAGGCTGGGGAGGTAGGGCACTCCAGGCTGTATTCCCAGCAGGCAGCTGGTTCTGGGGCCAGGGATATTCCCTGGGTCATTTCCTTAACTGGTACAGGCACAGCTTCAGTGTATCAATTTCCAAATGGTGTAGAAATATCGTGCTGGGGCCTGCAGGATGCTGGCACTGCAAAAATTATATACATTTTCTGCGGAATGACTGCCATTCATTCTCCCAGATCATCAGATTGTACCAGGAATGCGGCAGGTTGCCCCAAGTTAACAGAATATAATATTACTATTGCAAGTGACCCCTTGAAAGCCCTGAAGTGCATAGCACCCTGCACACATACTGCTAAAAGAGTGTCTCCACCATTAAAAAATGTCTAATATAAGCAGGACAAGAACCAACACGGGTACAGATGATCAGGAAGCAATGAGGTGATCTTGGAAGTCACTGGTGGAAAGGCCCCACTCCACTGTAAGCATTGCCACAGTTTTTGTGGCATGACAGGGTGCTTTCCAAAACATGGAGATACATTTTCATGTCTGGGCAAGACTACTGCTTGTAGATCAGTCTTCATCCATTTTCTCAAATAAAGCAAAGCATGCTGAGAGTCACAGAAGGAAGATCTATTAACTCAAAACTTGCCTTTCCCCTAAACTGCAACTGTCAAAACCCTTCTCCTGGGACTCCATGTTCACAGTCTCTCCCTGCATTTTGTAGCAAATACTTCATGTTTACACATTTTTTCCCCCTCCTGGCAGCCTTATCAACTCCATGCTGTGTTCTTTTCCTCTTTTGCCTCTTCACCACCAGTTTTGGAGGCCAAACACTCTCCGTTATGTGCAGCCTTGCTGACATTCTTGCATCTCCGTTACTTCAGATGGGCTAAGGTAAGTCCATCTTATCTAAGATGTAACTGCCTCTGAGAATTCTTCTAAATGTAACTGCCTCTGAGAATGCAATCATGACTCACAGTGCTTGAGAGGATAGGAGAACTCAGAGTCACAGCTCTTGGAAATGTGTAATGAGACTGCTTTTTCTCAAGTATAACCCTAACTCTCACATTTGCAGAGAAAGGCAAGCCCTTCAGGTTCAACTGTTCTTTAATTTCTTTTTTGCCAGCTTCATAATCTTTGATGCCCAACTCTGAGTTTTTCATATTTTATTCGAAATTTATGAACCTCTAAAGCTGTAAATTTTATTGGCATTTCTGTCCCAGGAATCATCTCCAAAATCCAGATTGAACAAATCCTTCTGACTTCAATCCAGTATTGCTAGTCTCCCTCAGCTCATTTTATGCTCCATGGAGAAAAATAAGAGCTTCTACAGTTCAGGTCATTAAATTTATCTGGTGCTTTCTAGCAAAATGAATCTTGTCCTAGAAAAGTCTTTTTATTTCCATGAGAAGAGCCAAGGGCAACTCACCATGTAGTCTACACATAGAGTTAGGTGGAATTCAGTTTATTCAAGAAGTAGCATGACTGACTTTGCTTATTAAATTTCAGTCTTATTCCTTTAAAGAGCATCTCATTTTGTTGACTAGACATGCGACTATACTGGTAGACACACTTGTGAGCACAGATGAGTGGTTTGACATCTTGTGCACCCCCTCACATTTTGCAGCTGTGCTCTTCACCCCAGAGTATTCCTTCTTTTCTCCCATTCCTTTCCCTTTTTTCTGCTAAAAAACAAGAGTTTGTGTTGTTGCTTATCCTGGTTAAGCCAGGAATAACCTCATACAAAGCTTGCAAAAAAAAATTTGTACCGGTTTCTCCACTTCTCATTTGAATCCCCAATGAATTCTGCAAACTGCCTTACAAGAGCCAAGATAGTGAGATAGCTCTAGGGAAGCAGGAGCTGTGAAGGCAGGTAAAATACCCCAAAGAAACTTGGCTTATACTCTTTGTAGAAGAGGTTAGCTCTTCCTACATGCACATGGTTTCCCTCTCCTTCAGGGGACAACATGGATCAAACCCTGAAGCTCAATGTGTTATTGAACCATGAGGGAAAAGAGAAGCAGTGAAGGTCATTGCAATGGGCCATGACCTGATGGAAGGTCTGAAGACCTGCTCTTGAAACCTTCTTACTCTCTTCCTAAACAGCCATCGATGAGTTCATTGACAACACCTGGGAGAAACTACTGAAAACCGGATGAAGCACAGCAAACCAGGGCCATCAGTGCATGAGACAGACGAGAGGGAATTGCTTTCCCTCCCTCCAAGCATGCTGGATTGTTGCCTTCTGCGTGCCTGACCTCACGCTGGACACTTGCACAGCAGGGAAGCAGAGCACTGTCAGGGCAGTTACCATGATGCAGCCACGGACAAAATCACAGCTAGCCCAAATCACAGGGCAAGTCAATTTTTTTTTTTCACTGAAATGTAATATAATAACAATGATGTCCTTCTGAAATACTGCTTGATTTAAAGATCGTCTCCTCTTCACTTGAGCTTGGATATAAGGTTGGCCCGAACGACTTGGTAAATAACTTCAAACCGCAATTGCAGTTTCATAATTA
This sequence comes from Pseudotriccus pelzelni, assembly GCA_035584735.1. Classification (NCBI taxonomy): domain Eukaryota; kingdom Metazoa; phylum Chordata; class Aves; order Passeriformes; family Tyrannidae; genus Pseudotriccus; species Pseudotriccus pelzelni. The sequence continues at coordinate 65,782,391 of JAWMRA010000130.1, forward strand.
AAGTCCATGTCATCAGGATATGAAAAAAGAGACTGAAAGCTCTTCACCCTTAGATATATTGTAGGCTGAATTGTATACACAAAAGTGCATTTTTTTATTAACTTTTTTCCAAGTCTCCATCCTCCTTTTATTCCCAAATAATTTTTCAAAGTGACATATTTAATATGTAATAATACATATTGACTTTCTTATGAATCTAAGCCAGGATGCAGGATGCCTTCATCTGGTTTCCTCCCCAAACTGCCTTTAAGCCCAATAAATCTGTGACTATTTCCTCCCTGAAGCCTCAGAGGATATAGAATTACTTCACAATTCCTCGAGCCCAGAGCCCTCAGCACGGCTTATGGAAAGCCAAGATCAGAATGGAGTTGCTGTAATTGGGAAGTGAAACACAAATAGTCCCCTGGAAAGGAGTAAAGCGCGAGGACAAAAACAAGACCCATTTGGAATTACAGCATGATGGTTATCAGGCATCACAGTGAAGTGTGTGTTTGCCTCAACAAACTGTTAATACAGTAGCAACTGTCATATGGTTCCAGTCATAACCTATCATTAACAAAAATTCTGTAACAGCACTTGATGACTTGATGTAGTCGTGGGCCAATGCAGTTTGTTTTTGTCATTGTACAATCAGCAGTTCCTTACTTTTACTGTGAAGGGATAAATTATGTTCCAGCTTTAATTTTATGTATTGTTGTTTCATAAAGAGGCACTTACACTCCACACATTGCTGGTTTACTGTATGATCCATGTCATATTAAGCTCCGTCCCTGGCATAACTTTTATTGAGCATTATGTTACTGCTGGCTTTGAAGTACAATTTCATAGGTTCAGTCTAAGGGAAGCAAGGAACTGCTCTGGCCACTGCCCATGTTTGCACAGGTATGTGACTGCAATACAAAGTGCAGTGTGAGAAGTTTCAGTTTCCAACACTGAAAGAACAGGGTTTTGTTGCATTCCCCTGCACCTTTCTAACTATGGAGAAATAAAAACAGTGTGTTTGGCCACTTGTTCGCTTGAGGATCAAAGTGCATTTGCATAAGTCCAATGTCTGTGCAAAACCACCTGCTCCTACTCACCCATGCAGGGAATTTCCAAGGGCCGGGGTTCCTACTTGTAGGTTGTTCTGTGCATAGCAAAAGAGATGGAGATCAGACAAAGTGGTGAGCGAAAGTGCCATAATGATACAGGTTTTTTAAAGCTTATTGACCTGTATCTATTTGCAGACAGACTATTAGCAAGATTTTGAGAAAAGAAGGTTTTTGTGATATGCTAAACAGATTGATATTAATGGCTCACATCAGGAAGAAATAAAAATGACCTTTCTTCACTGAGATTGTAAAATGTAATAGAAGTGATGAGGGAGATATTTGGTGTTGCAGAAATAAAGATAATGACTCCACCAATATCAGAACCTATCCCAGGACTACACCATCCCTGAATATCCTGATCTGCTGTCCAGATCTATGTTTAGATCTGTGGCTGTGTCACATTAGGGTCTTTTCAGGTGTTTCAAGACCCCATTGTATACCAGACAATGCTGCACAGATACCCTGCATCCCACTGTCCCACTCCCCACTTCTACAGCTCTTCCTTCTAAAAATAAGGAAGGAAAACTACTCAGTTTGAGGGTTTCCTTATGAAAATCACATCCTTATAGATTCAAAGTAGGATCTGTAGGCATATCACTGTAGTTTAATGATCCCTCTCCTTTCTGCTGTATGCTTCTGGCTTTACGGAAGCTAAACCATTAAAATATGTGTTTCTTTCACAGCATGGACACTTGGCTGTAAGCACTGCTTAAAGGACACGGGTAAACACAGGAAAAGATGCCCCAGCAGGAGGGAAGTGGTTGTGGGGACAGTATGTTCTGACAGCAATTCAAAATTGCCAGTGTGTTACGGAGTGGGTAGTGGCAGATAATGAGTTGTTTTATTTAAATAGCCAGCAGGTTTCAGCTCAGTGAACAATGGAGTCTGCTCCTTCAGTGTTGCTGTACACATGCAGGGAACTTCATTTGGTCAAGCCAATAAAGACAGGAAAAAGGCAGATAACATCTCTGAGAGAGGCACCGGGCTGAGGGATTGGCCTTGACTCTCCTTTTGCCCACAGCAGAGAAAGTCACTTAAGGTGAGCAGCAGTACTCCACAGCAAAGCTGGAAATCAGGGAGGCAAGTCTGGGCTTTTCCAGCCTCAGGGTAGTTCTTATTTTTCATTTAAACACCTGTGAGGTTCTCAGGCCAAGATCCATAGCCGTGCTGGTTCAGGAGGGAGACATGACACGGGAGTTGGAAAAGGCAGTGAAGCACCCAAACTCTAATGGGGACCCACCCTTGGCTGTGCAGGGGTACAAAACAGGACACAGCACCAGATGGACAAGAAGAGGCATTCCTAGGAAAGGAAGGGATTATTCTATTTTTAAAAGGATTTTTTTTTTACTATGCTTTTATTTTTCCATTGAACCCACCTTTTTCTCCATCTCTGTCTCCGGCCTTCAGTCTCACATCTCCCTCTGGCAGCCCTCTGGGTAGCCCACAGTTTCTGCCCACACTCTTCTCTGCCTTCTTGAAGCAGATTCCAGCATCAGTTCCTCTGCCCAAACCATAGGCAAGTGTGCCCTGCAGTGCCCCTGATCTTGGACTTTGATTCCTGACACCCCTTTGGCATCAGCACCAGACAAGTGTTCCATGGACTTTAGGCCTCCTCTATGAGGAATGAGGATTTGGAAGAGGATCAGCTTATCCACTGACTACTCTTTTAAGACCTTGGAAAAAACATTTACACTGGTGGACACAGAAGTACTTTTTCAGGTCTTCAGGAAACTGAACAGCAAACTCCAAAACTAAGCAGAGGCTGGGAGCAGTTTCTGTATTCTTCCATCCAGTTTAGCTAATTATACTCAACAAGGAAAGGATTTGAGAAAAAAAGGGTGGTTAGAAACTGTGGTGTTTAGCCAGTGAGGCAGAAAGTTCACAAGCCCTCGTAAGATTGACAAGATCACCTGTGAAACCAAGAGAATAATCTTGAGAACTATTGTAGGGAAAAGTGAAGTCTCCACCGCTGTGGAATCTGTGATTTTCAGTATTCGTAGGAGTAGTTAATGTAGTCGACATAAATGAACTCCCATATTGATTGCATTTGCTCACAGCAGTATCACAACCTTACCTGTTGTCTAGGAAGGTGTTACACATAAAAGGAGAGTGTGGCAAATTATTTCCCACAGTTTGGTTGACCTCTGACTGAAAAACATTACTTGAGGAAGGCAATAAACTATTCTCCACATCTCCCCAGGGACAGGAAGAGGAGGGCTGACCCTGCAGGAAGAAAGATTCCAGTCAGGTATTAGGAGAAAGGCCGGTGGTTGAGTTTGGGCAAGTCATGCAGTGCCCATCACAGGAGATTTTCAAAAAGGCATTAGAGAAATCTCTGTAAAAGGTTGGCCAGGTCTAACTGATGTTGCCTTGGGGCAGGGTAAGATGAAACTCCTTTTACATTTTTCCACCTACAAGGTATTTTCAGACAACTGTGATGTTTTTCTTATTTTCCCTCAAGAAGCAGTTGGGAAGTTGTCTGTCCACTCAGCAGAAACTTTTCCATTCCAACCCCTTGAACACATGAGCTGGCTGCCATCCATTTTGACTAAGACTCTCAAAGAAGAGATGGGTAACTCGAAGTCTGATGAAATTACCAGCCAATAATGGCCTTCTTGGATGTGGGGAGCATGCTTCTCTACTTGGGCGATGAGGAACGTTCATGTATGTCACATATACCACCAAAAAAGCCGCCCGAGGGGACCATTTATGATGTCTGTGATTGGGTGATGTTTATGATCAGTGATGATTGGGGTAGTTCTCAGAGCAGCAAACCCAAGATGAAAGATTTCATATCGTATTACCAACCTCCCAACCCAAGTGCGCCAACAACATTAGCAGAAACCCTTTGAAAACTCATAGAATTCAATTATTTTGGCTAAATTACCACATCCATGGCAAATTACAGGCTATCTATTGGAAAATATCTCCTCTCAGTCCTGCCATTTTTTGTTCTTCAGTTTTGTTTATGTTCCCAGCATTTTTTCCCTCCTGGCAAAGGCCCAGTGTTTTTTGGGAAGGACTAAAGATAGGCTTTTGCTCCACAGAACACTATTTAGTGGTTGGACAAGGTTGCAATTAGACAGTGCAGTCTTCGATTCCACAGCAGACCTGTGATATCAAGCTTTTAGAATGACCTACAATACTAGATCCAGATCTGAGCCTTGCCAGACCTAAGCAGTGCAGAAAATCTGGCTGCTCTTTAGAGGGGAGAGATAAAAGGGCTGTGTGGTTGCAGGCTATCAAAAGCTGCTTCTTATCTGGAGTGTTTTCAAGGGGGTTCGAGAGCAATGAGGGGTTTCACTGACTTCGAACTCCTAATGGACAGGAGAACCCATTTCTTCTCATAAATGCACAAGAAGACCAGAGAGAGAAGTCTGAAAGTGATGTGAAGATTGTACTTTGCTGAAAGCAAGAAGGTTATGTCTAGAGGCACCAGCTTGAGCCTCATAAACTGTGTATGTGTGTTAGCCCAGCAGCCAGCAACCCTCCTCAGGCAGAAGCTGGGGGAGTTCGAGCTCTCCAGCCTTTCCAAACAGTGTAGAGAGGCTAGAGATGCAGCCAGGATTTCCCCCAAAAATTTTAATCAGAGATTTAAGTATCTGCTCATTTTCTTGTTACTCCTGTGCATTTGAGATTTGATTTTTGTGTTTCATCCTACAGTTCTTTCATTCTTGACAGGCTAAAGGGAGGTCACTCAAAACACATGCTCACCATGATACACATCCCACAGCAAATGTTTGACAATCTGGAGAAGTGACTGGGAGCTCACATTTAGAAATCATCAACCTTCTTGGGCAAAACAGGGACATCTCAGGATACGTGCTGTCCCACTAACCGAAGATCTCTGGTGTCTGTGCTGGGAGTTATCTTGTGCCTTGTGGGCAGGGGGCAAGCACATCTCTCCCAGTACTGTGTTGTCTAATAATTTCTCAGCTTTTGATGTGTTTATCATCACATCAGGTCTCTGATATGGGATTAGAGGTGAGAAATTGAAGCACAAAGCCTCAGGTCAGGTTTTGAAAAGACTACGAGAGGATAGACGCTTTGTTTCCATTTTAAAAATCCAGTCCCTCTAAAATGACACAAGAAGACTGTGAGGGAGCAGGGATTTTTGGTCCCAAAGCCCTCTCTAAAGGCACAACACTAGTCCTGCCTTTTAAAGGCTTTTTCATCATTCAAATTTAGGCCCTTTGAGGCTCTAAAGGGAAATTTCAGTCCTAGACCTACAAACATCTACAAAATCATATAACTATTTCTGAACCCAGTGACAGATTTAATCAAATTAAATGGAGTTTTCTAACATTATAGCTAAACTTTCTTTAGCACACATGTCACTATGATATGTGTCTCTCACGGCATATGGAAAGGTCTGGAGAGGGAAAAAGAGAATACAGTGAAAACCAGACAAATTAAACAAGACCCCCAGAATTATTTTGATAGTATTTAAACTCAATTACATTACATAATGAGAGACTGCTCCATTTATTTTTTTTTTCCCACAGAAGTAACAGGGTGTTCTAAAACTTGGATTCCCTATAAATCATCATAGCTGTCTTTAACAATACTGCCCCATGTAAAAAAAGTGAAAAAAAAAAAAAGAACTGAACAAAGTTATTAAGAAAGGTAGACTTTTTAATCCATAATCTGTACAGGCTGTATTATTTCTTGATGGCCATGGACTTGTCTGAAAGCATACAGAAGGGATGAATGACCTCTATAGAAAAGTTTTAGTTCAATCAGTTCAGCTTTCAAAGCCAGATGAAATCCGAAAAAGTTTCATTTACCTCAGGGAATTTGTGAGGAGAGAGATTCTCACCAAAGACAGCGATTTTACATTAACCTTTAGGTCAGACTGATGTTGCATTATTAGCATTATTTAATTAATGAAATTCATGCTTTGAAACTTTAAATATTTGCAAATTCATCCCCTATAATGACTTTCATTCATTATTATTTATCTAGGGCTGGAGTCAGCCTGTAGCAGCTCTTATTTCCCGCCACAGGAACAGCTGGGGTAGACAATCCAGTCACTTTCTTTAGGTGTTTAAATGGGAGCAGAGCTCCTCCAGAAATCTGGCTCCAATTATGAGCACTACGTGCTTTGAAAATCTGACCCCGGCGTTCAGAGTCGGCGAGACATTTCACAAACAAGCCCGATGATAATGCACAGTCACACAGGCGAGGCTCTCTCGGCGCAGGCACAGCCCGGGCTTGGAGCTCTGCCAGAACTGGGATCCTGGTGCAAGATCGCACCTCTTCATGCCACCAGCCAGTGTGTGTGTTAGCAGGGCTCAGCAGTGCAAGGAGAGCCCCAGGGAGCAGCCAGCCAAGGATCCCCAGCTGACCATCAGATCTACGTCAGTTCGCCACCAAAAATGCTCAGCAGTGAAAACTCAGGATTGTGTTGGGAGAAAACTGGGCATTCACTTTAGCTGCTAATTTAAAAAAAAAAAAAGACATTTTACGTAACATTTTAAGGAAATTACTTTTTTTTTCCTGAATCTTCTGCCATCTTGGGGTTTTTTTTCAGTTTCCTATTATCATTTAAAAAAAACCTCACTCAAATTATGCCATTTAACTTACAGAACTTTTGTGTTTTCCAGTGACTGCTCCACCTTTGTCATCAGCCCTCTGGATGGCCTGAAGGAAAACACTTCACCACTTTCCAGCTCTGTTCTGTTGATGGTTAAAGGGGAAAGTGATGCTGACATGCTTGGTAAGTGCTTGGAGATTAAAATGCTCACACTCCTGACAGATGGAGGGAGCCTACGTGTTTGTACACAGAAGCTAATAAAGCTTTCAGTACTGCACCCCACCACCCTGTACCTGCAACACTTGGGAAAATGTCCACTGATGTTTATTAAAGCAGTGTTTCTCATGCCAATCTATCTACCTGCCAAGCCTTCATGACCATGAGGGAGTAGTTGAAATGTGCATGACTGGTGCCTGTAAGTATGGCAGCGTCAGGAAATTAATCTGAATAGTGGCATCTCACAAATGCTGTTCTAAGCATCAAGGTCAAAAATCACCATTTTGCTATCCCTTCTCTCTGTCCCTTCCTCCTGTACCAGGGCCCCATGGCAAATCTGGAGTTGGGTTTTGTCCTCCTTCCTGGTATGAGTGTGACCGGGTTTTAGGGGGGACAAGAGAAGGGGGGCAGAAGGCTTGGCTCATCACTGTGCAGGACAGGGGCAAAAGCAGTGCTGGGAAGGGGCAGTGAGTTTTGCAAGGACTCAGTGTGAGAAACGACCATTAAATGTGGTGGCAAATGCAGCTGGTATCTGGGCATGCACACATTCTCTGGAAAAGCCACTTTTCTCCTGTGGGTTTTAATAAAGGATTCCAAGAGCAGGCACCCCAGGGGTGAGACTGCCCTTGCCAATGTCAGAGCTGTGAGGGAAGCCTGTGTGGATGTGCACCTACACGCACCAGTCCTGCCTCGTGATGCCAGTGTGGGCACAGACTCTGGTGGTGCTCGGTGTGTGGGCTGTCCCTGCACCCTTCCTTGCCATCCCGCCTCTGGGGTCCCCCAGTCTGCCTTTAAGAGACAGCAGTGCTGGCATTTCAGTGGAAAGTACAAGAAACCCTCTAGTGGACACTTACAGGGAGCAGGTTTGGGCTTCAAAGTGTGACTATCTTTATTGCTTTTTGTATTTTATGCCAGTTTGATCTGCAAAGATCGTTATTCTCTAGGGAGACACTTAAATCCTTTTTGTGTTTTTTTTTCTTTATTTTTTTTCTTTCAGCCACGACTCGAGCCAATACTCTGAGCTGGGCACACATACTTGTCTCACCAGGGTTGGAGGCTAGTTGCCATAAGCAGTGAGGGCTAAGAATCATAGAATCATTTAGGTTGGAAAGAAGCTCATTGTCGAGTCCAACCATTCACTGAGCACCACCACATTCACCACTAAACTATGCCCCCCAAATGTCCCATCCCCACACCTTTTGAACGCTTCCCTGGGAAGCCTGTTCCACTCTTCAAGTGAAGAAATTTTTCCTAATATCCAACCTAAATCTCTCCTGGTGCAACTTGAGGCCATTTCTTCTTTTCCTATCACTTGTTACGTTGGACAAGAAACTGACCCCCACCTCATTACAACCTCCCTTCAGGCAGTTGTAGAGAGTTCTAAGGTCTCCCCTGAACCTCCTTTTTTCCAGGCTAAGCACCCCCAGCTCCCTCAGCTGCTTCTCACCAAACTTGTGCATCAGACCTTCCCCAGCTTTGTTGTCCTTCTTGTCATGTGGGGCCCAAAACTGAACATAGGATTTGAGGTGCGCCCTCAAGAGATCACCCCATGGCCACTATCCAGGTGGCAACATTGTGTTTGCAGTTACTGTAAAGCACTGGTCTGCTCTATAGTAACTGAAGACTAAATAGTGGACTTTTAGAGCTACTCAGGCATGTAACTACATAAGTACCTAAGATTTCCCTCTGCGTTTCTGCAGATCCAAATACTTTGGAGGCTGTCCTGAAAAATCTTATGGTAGTTTATGACCCTTTATAGCTTGTTCACTGTTAAGTAAGAGCCTTGCCAGGCTCCCAGGAGGAAGCACTATCTCTCTCAGGCCAATGGTAAGAGCTGGATAGGATAAGGATTTCATCACATGAAGTTTCTAGGGTTGCAAAGTCCAGCTTTTTCTGGTCCTTTGAATTCCTGCAGATTTCTAGATGAGCAGGAAATCCTTTACTCTGAGACACATTTACCTTAGCTGCTGCTTCATCAGCCTAAAACCCTTCTAGAAGAGCCATGACTATCAGGGTGCCTTCATGGCTTTGTGACTGTTCTTCTCCAGTAAGAAGCTGGTAATGAGCAACACCATAGTTTGGCCCTCTTATCCTGCAGAGGGAATGCTGCAAAGGGCCACTGATTTGGACACCACAGGGGCTGAGACACGCACAAAGGTGCCCAGGTCAGTTCTAGCCTGGGCTACCTTGGTTTCTCAGACAGTTGCACACCATCCTCATGGTGAACAAAGCTGAAAAGCTTCCTGGGCTCTACTTGTCCATAATACACAATACACATTCCTTGAAGCAAAGAAACAACTGGAGGCATCCAGATAGATGTGTCATTGATAAAGCTGTGACAGGGCACAGAGGTGTTTGTAACAGTGTGCTGGGGGTGCTGATGGAGGAAGGAGAGGTTGAAGCAGAAGATAATGTATGTTTAGAGTGCAGCTTTAAGATTTGCCCTTCTCTGTTCTGTGCCCCCTCCAAAGCTGGTCATGGGTGCCAGACTAGCTCAACCAAGGGTTCTCGGATTCAGACTCCCCAGGCAGATGAAGCTGTGCCTTCTGGTGTGCAGAACCTCATTCTTCTCATGCCCATTAAAACCAGACCCCAAAACTACAGCTGGGAACACTTCCTTTGGATGGCCACCCTTCCCCCTTGCTGCCCATCCTTTGCACATCACCTGAAACTCTTTCTCAGGAATTGAGACATCCACACTCCTTTGACTTAGAGAATGCAAATGTTCCTTTTTCTGTCTCTGGGGGCAGTTCCTGCTTCCCCCAGGCCATGGAGGGGAGGGGGGGACAGACAAGGGCCTATTTCAACTCTGCTGAATACAACTGCTCCAGTCTGGGCAAAGCATTTAAACTGCATCGCAGTAGTGAGTCAGACAGAGCATGGCAACGGCTGGGGCTCCTCTAGAGGAAGCAAAGGGTGTTTTTTCTCTTTGAGTTTGTTCCTGACTTCTATCCTATTCCTATTTTAAGCAAATACATACATTAGTTCAAGTAGGTACAGCAGTCTCCGGGACCAGAGGAGACTTAACAGGGGTCTCTTAGTTTCTCAGTGGTACTAAGGTGGCGAGTGAGCTGCCATGGATCATTGAGCACCTTAGAAAGAATATTTGTCAAGTGTAAAATAATGTTAACAAATTAAAGCAATTAAATTTAGGATGTGGTGTGTCAGAAACCAAAGAAAAATGCAGCTGCTAGCATTGCAATGGGGTGCGTTTGTCACACAGTGTCTAGGGGATCACCCTGCAGATAGAGAGATCTTTCACTGTGAGCAGAAAATGAAACTTTCATGGTCCTCACAGGTTATAAAAGGGACTGTTGTTGACTTTCCTCATGTGAAGGTTGCCTGCTCCCCAACAAAATCTCAACAGTCCCAGAAAAAATTCACTCAGGTAGATTTTCTCCCCATTGAGACCAACCTTTCAGGCACAGCCATGTTCTCTCCCAGCCCAGACTGCAGTTCAGCAGTCAAAGTGCCTTTTGTGCGTCCCTCCAAAATAGTTTATTCTTCCCTAGCAAGCAACATCATTTAGCACTAGCTGGAGGAGCTGAGCGGTCTCAAGTTAGGAAAACCAGATGTATTTGAATCATCTGTCAAAATCAGAGGCCAGCACTTGATCTACGGCGAGGTAATGAAAAGAGTCACTCATTCATTAATAGTACCGAGCCGTAGGAGCGCCGCAAATCACGGAGAGGGATATTGTATGAATGTGTCAATGTTACTGATATCCAGGGGCCTGTTACTGAAACATGCACTGATGAAAGGTTTCATGTGTGCACCCAGAAACAAGCCAATAAAGTCCTGCTCCTTGCAGGAAAACAAAAACAAGGTCTGAAAAGGCGGCACAGAATTAGAACAACAGTCTCCTGTTACCCTTTTTGCTATCACTGGAGCAAGACACTGGACTTGAGAGACCATTTTTTTTATTATTTTTCTAAACGTTTTTTTTACAGACTTAACAGCCTACCTCCAAGGTCATGCCATCGAGAGGCCGAAGTGATGACTCAGATGCCATCAACGAGTTTAACACCCTGTCTTGTGCTGCTGTTATTTATTGCTGGTTTTATAGCCGTGTTTTTGAGGCCCCAGCTGAGGTAGAGCCTCAGTGCATGAAGTCTTACACAAACACACGGTGAGGACAGCCCTGGCCAAGGGCTCACAGTCTGTAAAAAGGGGGCTGCGGAGTGCCTCTCATGAATGGCTAGTGGCATGCAGACCACCTCCAGGAGGCACAGAGGATCATCTCTCTGCAGTCCCTCGTGCAGCCGAAAAATCGCTGCCTCATTGACAAAGAGGGTGCCAGTGCGAGGGAATGTACCAGGGGAACACTCAAGGGCATCACCCAGGGGTCTGCAGTTGGAGGCAGATTAGACAGTCGTGCGTTTGTGAGGTGGTTTGTCTTGATCTAGGGCATTTTCTGCTCCATCTAGTGATCTGAAGTTTGATTTCTCTGATCTGAATGTCATGACCACTGGTGACAAAGGTGATGAGGGACATACTCAGAGTCACACTGAATTAGAGGCTGAGACAGGAATAAAACTTGGACCTCCTCAGTCCCATCTAGATGCCAAGGCACATATTGCTGGAGGATGCAGCTGACCACTGATAAACAATACTCTTACGATATTCTTGTAGGATTTGAATGGTCTTCTGATGAAAAGTTTAGAAAATGTACAGAATCAGATCTGCAGCTAGCACCCATCAAGAATGCCAGTTTCTCTGAAGTTAGCTGTCAAACTTTGACACCAGCCTACACAAACTGAGGATTTGGCCCTCTATTACTGGAAGTTATTTACAATAACAGAATGTGCATACACTTAGACAGCTTGCTCTTTTTTTATTTTAAGATCATGATTCATTCCAGATTGGTAATTAAGTTTAGTTTTTTCAGTGACAGGAACTGCTCCGACAGCTGCAAATCATAATAATATGCATTTGTGTACATTTGTGCCTACATGCTCATGCGTTTTTGCTGTTGTAGCTAAGAGTACAGTCAGTGACTTATGTAGATTAAACTGTATCTTTAAATTGTTCTTGCAAACAGCCAGTGCTTGAACAGTCAAGAGAGCTGTGTTCTGCAAAACACATCTTCAACTTCCTTCCAGAAAAAATGTCTCCAGATAGGAATATGTCCACCTAAGCTGTTGGCCAGATCAGGCCCTGGATTAGCCCAGGAGCTACAATCTCAGAATTAAGTAGTTGTTTCCTCTGCAGCTCTGCCTTCATGCTGCAGTGCATGCCCCTCACTGCTCTGGGAGAGATAGTTACAGGGAACCAGGACTATTCTCCTGTGTCTAGGACAGAGTCTGGGGAAGGCATGAAAGAGTTATTAGGAGCTGAGAACTGTAATCCAAAGCTTCATGGAAGTGGTGGCAGATTGCTAAGTGAAAGCAAAAGAAATGCTCTAGGCATTGCATCCTGCTGGGACAGCTTGTCCCAGCTGGCAGCACCAGCTGACCGGGATTGTGTTCTCAGCAGGGGCAAGGAAAAGTTTGGGAGCAGCTCCTGAGCTGGGTCTTGCGCTAGTCCTGATGTGAAAATACTCCTGAAAGACCCACTCCCCTCCTCAAACATATGCTGCAAGGATTGCATTTGTGTTTGGATGGTAATCACAAGTAAAAATGACATCAAAGTGTTGCTTTAGTCCTGGAAATACAGCATAATTCAAAGCTCGTTTTATAACTCTGCCAGCCCCATTTCCATCGATGGAAATCAAGGCTTCCCGAAAACCAAACGGAGGAGTGACAGAATGCCAGTTTATTCCTCCTAGTGGTGGCACTTGTTGCTGAGTCTAATATCTGGGCATACAGCAGAGATTCTGCACAGCTTCCCCTTTGGCTCTGTGGACTGATGGCCACATCCTTGAACCCCACATAACCCAGTCTGCTCCTCTCTGATAAATCCGCATGATAAAATCCAGCTTCAGTGGGATTTATTTTCATCCCTCTAATGAAAGTGTTTTGATTCAGTTTGCAGCATGGTTTACAGAGCAGGAAATTCAAAACCAGCTCAATGTGCTGTCGGCTTGAATGCAGTGATTTGCTGTCAGCCCACCCAACTGGGGTGCAAGCTGGTGAGTAATGGGAAAGGCAGTTTGGGGGCTTCAGAAATATTTTCCTCACTATAGGGATGATTCCTTCTCAAAGAGCAGAGAGCCATCTACAATGCCTCTCCCTGACTGTGCATGAGAGCCTTTCAAAAAACTCAGTGTCCTCAAAACTTGACTGAGATACTACTAGAGGCTCAAAAAGTGCAAGTAAAACTCAGCATTATGGTGAGAGAATTATCAGCTATGACTGCTTGAATAGGAAAACTGCAGCATCTACAATATGTGTCAAACATGTTGGTGCTTTTAAAAACTTAAGTCACGTAATATGTTTATCAGGCCCTACATGTTGCTCTTAGAGAGTTGGCCTCAACATGGCTTAGAGTTGGGGGCGTAGAGTCGAGTCACAGAGCTGAGCTGTGCCAGGTGAAGAAGGATGTATAGGAGCTGAGTCTCCAAAGGCCCTTCCAGCATGCATTAGACATGGACGTACGTGTTGGAGAGCTAAGCTCAGCCTTCTTGATGAACAAAGGCTTCTCCTAACCTGGGAATTATTTTCTGAATGTGTCCTGCTAGACCTGATGGAGTACATCAAGAGAAGACAGGCAAGAATGCCCCTAACTTGCTTGGTCACAGGCAGGTGGGAAAGCACAGCACAAATCCTGCTCTGCATCTGCCAGAAGAGAGATTTGAATCTGAATCCAAAACTGTGGGAAGCACCAGGCTATTATGTGTAAAAAGAAGGGTGAGGTCACCTTGTGGGGAGCACATCCTCCTGTTTCTGCTGGGGTGAGAAAGGTTATATTCAGGCCCCCTCCCCATCCCAAATGATCTGCTGCTGCGGATTTCAGTCCCTGTCAGGTATCTCCCTTCAGCCCAGAGTTAAGCACTTTGGCTCCCTGAGTAGGACAGTGGTGGCATCACACCACGACCATCAGCACACATTTTGGTTGGCCCAGGCAGCTCCCTGCCCAGCAGGATTGCAGTGTGACCCTTGTTTCAAGGTCCCTGTGGCTTTTACAGCCTTATGGCTTTTCCTGGGGCAAACACATCTTTTGGTTCATTATGGGCAGTGGGGAAAGTGGTATGAGTCTACTTTACTCACCTTTGCCTTCTCCCCCATCTCCCAGCCAGTTGTCACCGCTGGTAAATGGGAAACAGCTTTTGAAATCCTGTTTTTCCCTGTTAGAACATCAGCTAAATTTGGGTGGAGTTTAGGAAGCCAACAGGAGAACTGGTTTTAATTTTAGGGGAGAAAAAACAACCCTCCTAAGCTTGAATTTGCTTTCCAACTTCCAAGACAGCAACCACATCCTCCCTGTTTTACTGCATCTCCTTATCTGACAGACAGGGTCATGCCGCAGGAATAAAACAATATATATTCAATGCAGAGGTCTCACATATTTATGGGGAACAGCTACATCCCTGGCCCACTCAATGTGATTTTGAAAACAACTTTTTATTTTAGAGTTTCTTTGATGGCTGGTATTGGGGTTGGGTCCCTTACTTCTTCAGAGAAAAGTGACCTTTAAGTCTCCAATTTTGAAAGCTGTTCCAAACCATGGAGCCCCAAGTGCCAAAACCTTTTCACATTCAAATCTCTTTCAAGCAGAACAGGGAGAGGAAGACCAGAGTTAGTGCACTCAAATGACCTCATTTGCCACATCAGAGCACAGAGCATTTATTCTATAAAGAGCATCAGTATGTGTGGAATATCCAGGATGTCTTGTTAGCCAGTTTTTTTCAATATTACTAGTAATAAGCCAGCTTTTATATGGTATGGTTTGGCTAGGAACATATGTATAAATTCTGCATCATGCACAATTTTGAGGTTCAGATCAGCAAAGCCACATTAGCACATATGTAAGTTTAAGTACACAAATATGGAGAGCATTGAAACTTTCCATAGAAGATGTTTTCTGGAGGAAAATTAGCTGTCAGGAATTTCAAGGCGAGAGGTCATTTTTTTTTTCCAGAATTAATTTATTTGTGAAAGTTCTGCTTTTTGAGGAAAATGCCAAGTATTCCTTCATGATTCAAATGCTTACTTTGAAAATAAAATGCTTAGATTCAGCTTGCTTTCCACAGCAAATAGTGGGAGTTTCAGTTGCCTTTATATTCCCATTTTCTTTTATGGGCTTGGCCAAGTTTTATCTCCCAGAACACAACTGGTTTTTCACATCTTGAGAGAAGGCTGTGGTGTATCACAGGAAAGAGAATCTCAGCGAGTGTGGTCAATTGAGGCAAATGTAAGCATAAAGCACTCAAATGGCAATTCCTGCAGGGCAGCACATTGGCATTTTTAACTTAAAAAGAAAAGTAATAATTTAAAAAAAAATAAAAAGAAAAAATAAAAAGATAAAACCCCTCTAGCTTTCAACAGCAGAAAAAGTTGCCCTTTATTGAGAAAAGCTTAAACTTTTCTGTGGGAAATACTAATGGAAACAGCTCTGCTTTCATTTTTGTTAAAACACCCAAGGGATAAAAGAAAACATTTCTGAAAAATTTCTGAAGAAGCAACTTCTGAAGAAAGTCAAATTGGGTCAAAGAAAAGAGGTTTTTTCTGGGTGAGACAAAATAATAAATTTTCAAATTATTGTTAAGCAGTGCCTTTGTCTCACAAAGTCCTGCTAGCAGAAACAAACACCTTGTAAGAAATAGGCACTTTTCTAATCCTTGAACTGTGCAAGTTCATTGCCAAGAGTGTCAGCCTAATGGAGGAAGGTTTAACAGTGTGTGAGAGCAGCAATTCCTCATAAAATAATGCGTCACGTGCTTTGGGATCATCAACGGTCACGTCTCTGAAACTGCAGGACTGTTAAATATGGACATGAGTGAGACTACAGGTTGCAAATAATAGGGCACTCTATGAATAACCTGATAAAATAAAATAAATTTTAGTGTGATGGGGCTGTACTATGGGAGCTGTTACAGCGAGAGATGTCTCGTATGTAGTTAAATGTTGCTCAGTCCTGACCAGGATGCTGTAACAGAGACAGCATTATCTCCCAGGACTTGCACCCTACATGTCAGGCCTTGGAAAGGCAGAATGTGACTGAGAAACCTGAAGGAGGGATTTGTTTGGAATTTTTCTAATTATTTAAGGCTTAACTCAGCCCTTACCCACGTGTGTTACTCTGCTAAGCGTTCACCAGCAGAGCCCATTTCATGCAGAGCTCTGAAAGGGTTGACTCACCTCATGCTGCCCTGAAACAGATAACATAAGTTAATGCCATCACTTTTTGCCTGCAGCTGTCCAGCGGTTTCTGTGGGATCCTTCACCCTGTACTTCACCTGTACTGGTGATCTCTGGAGAGATCATAGGAGACCTCAGGGTTCACCTGGGAGCCAAAGCACAAAAGCAGAACTAATTGCAGTGCCTTATTTGGGTGCTTGAAAGCTAAAGGCTGTATCTGACCATAAATCACTGCTTTACTTGGTCAAGAGAAGCCCTAGAAGGAGAGTAGTAAGCCAAAGTATCAGCATCTGCTTGTGTTACAGGAGAGGGAAAGGAAATACATATGGATGGAGATGCTTTTCCCAGAGAGCTGCATTTACAGGTTTGCACTGGACCGAGCACTGGCAGAATCAGCCCTGCTTCAATAGCCCACATTTCCCCATTGCCTCTGAGAAAGGGGCAGTGCAGATGGCAAACATTTCCCTCTAGGGACAGATGAAAGCCTGGCAGTGCCTCACTCTTACTGTGGGGGTTCCACTGCGTTTGAGAATTTATGATGATTTGTCCCTGTTTCTACCAATTCTGTGACACAGGACTTAGCAAAGGGGTACAACAGATAATTATGGCACCAAGGGCTGGGTCTGTACAGCCAGCAAGCTGCGTGCAGATTGGTCTAGGGGAAGGAACTGCTGCTGGGAAAGGTTTTCCTCTAATGCAGGAACATCTTACTCTCAGGTGTTCAACAAAGCCCACTGACTTACCCAATCTGGTGCAGCACTTTGCTTTTTCATTTTTCATGTTTCAGGCTGGAAGGAAAACAAAACCTTTTCCAGCAACTATGAAAACTTGGAGCCTGCTGTCCCATAAGTAGATGCACTTAAGTAGATGTACAGCTTCCAGCCCTTCTGCATGGAGCAGCTTTACAGTGAGAGAGGCTGGATTTTCTAGAATAGCTGTTTATCCCAAGCAGTGCTATAGTGTCCTCTCCTCTAAAAGTCTAAGACACTTTATCTAACCCAAACTCTCACTCCATGGGGACACGGGAGACAATGCTGCCCTGTACTGCTTGCATTCTGCTTTGCTGTAAGCTCTCTCTGGGTACATGGAGTGTTAATCTCTGCACCTCTTTCTACTGCAGGTATTGTGCTGGCACGAAACACTTGATTTAATCACCCTGTGAAACACAGATGTGTGTAACACAGGTGTGATTGGAACAGCAGACGTAACCCTTCAGAGCACTGACTACCTCATTCTGCCCTTGGTGATATGTGGTAAAAAAACCCCAAAACAACATAGTGCCAGGGCAAAACTACCCCACACCTCATTCCCATGGTGTACAATGCACTTAACAGCCAGATCTTTCAGAGCACAGCCATTAAAATAAAAAACCCTCCTCAGCTTTGCTGGCACAGGACACGGTGTTTTCCAGGTATCGCTGATAGCCAGCTGACATTCTAGCTCTCTGTGCTTCTGAGAGGAAACACTGCACTCTTTTTTCTTTTAATTGGAATTGCTGAAGGTTTATTTTGCTGTTGTTATCACTTTCTGCTAAGTGTTGAGTAAAAGGACACAGAGAGAAACAGCGGGGCTCCTGGGGGGAAGTGAGGATGCCAGATACCCTCCTCCACTTCTGGTGCAAACTGAGCAGGAGGCAAGTGAAGCTGGGGGGATGGAGGCTGGGGAGATCACTGAACTCACTGGGAGCAGGCAGTTGCCTCCTGGGGTCACAGTGGCTCCACACCCCACTTCTGCATCCATTTCACAGGGACCACAAGGCTCACAGATGATGCTCCTTTTGCTGTTTCTAAATAACGTATGGGAGAGACAGCAACCTCAAGGATGGGGTTGGTGACCTCTTTTCCTCTCTCTTACCCCCTCCTTGTCTATAGGTTCTTTGCTGCGGGAGTGGCAGGTTCCCAGGGGAGCCCTGGGAAGCACAGGGGGAGAGGGAATGCTGGGGCAGGAATGAGTGGAAAAGTGACCATCCTCTTGCAGGTTGACACCATCCTGGCTTTCTGTGTCTGAGTAGTCCTCTCCCACACACCTTTGCTGCAGGCTAAGGTCCTTTGAGACAAGTATTTTTAGGAGTGTATTCTCAGTACTATTTGACTGCACTTTCTTTCCTTCTTTCACTGTGTAGGGAGATCTGTTTTCAGTTCCCAAGGAACCAGTTTGGAGCCAGGCTCTGGATTCCAGTTCAGCTGAGCATCTTGGCACATGCCACATAATAAGCAGGTGATGAGACCCTGCAAAGTTCATTGCACTTAATCGTGCACCCAGAGGTGAGTGGATACTTGTGGGGTTTGCTGGATAAAAGCCCCAGCATTGGGAAAAGACAGCTGCAAATCTGAGATGCTCTCAGGGAAAAACCTTCCTCTCTCGCTCTCTCTCAGGGAATGCACTTGCAGAAGAAAAAGTGGCATTTTACTCAATTTCTTCATCAGTCTTCTGTCTCAGCCTCATCTGGGACCATCCTCAGGGGGGTGTGACTGTCGACGAGTGGCACACAAACATGACTGATGAGGAAACCTGACACATTAAAAGGGGGGGATGAAAACAGAGAACAAATTATTAGCATTTAGGCACATAAACATAATATGTAAGAAAAACAGTTTGTTTCCACAGAGAGAAGATTCACTTTTGCTTCTGGAAATGTTTTTAATGCAACCTGTGTTCACTTCTTTATTTAGCACTGCAACAGTTAGCAGTCTGGTGATAAAAATCTCCAGTGTTATCCAGGGTTTTGATTTCCACAAGTTTCTTAATAGATATTTTTCTCGGAATCAGCATGATATAGTAAACAACATTAAATGTTATCTTTTTTTTTTTTTTTTTGCTTTAAAGAGGAGGCCTCTCTTAGGCCAAAGCTATTTACAGAGTGAGGAGATAAAAGGGAGCTTTAGGGATTGCTTTAGTCTGTCAAGGACAAAACAAGGAGAGAGTCTGAATAAGACAGAGGCAAACAATTAAGACTGCAAAGAAATGCATCATCTCAGTACTCTGGAAGGTCCCAATTCAGCAAAGTATTGCAGTATGTGCTGGATTTTTAGGAACAATTTCCATGTTCCACGTCTGGCATAAACCTCATTGTCCTGACGAATGGATTTTCCATGGAGGCTGGATGGCCTTTGCAAAGATCCTTGAGCTCAGATTTTCATAGTGCTCGTTTCTGTGGCCCAGAAGAATAGCACACAAACATGCACGCACAAAAACACAAGGAGTCACCAGGTTAAATTCTCAGACCTGTTTTGTATGGGAGATCAGTTCACCACCTTCTGGAGATGCCTTCCTCTCTCCATCCACTCCAAGGGGAGCTCAGGTTGGGTTTCTTTCTTCTTTTAAGTAGCAAACAATGAAAACAAAACAGACCACCATGACCTGTTGGAAATCTTGCAATATCTCCTGTTGCCCCAGCTCCTAGGTGGGAGTTCCCATTAGGGCTGGATTAGGCTAAATCAGATTATGCTCTGCAGACAATGGTGTCTGCAAGCTGCGGACAAAAGGTGTCAGGGCAAATCTCTCCTCAAACCCAATAATACTGTCCTGCACCAGGACTGGGAAACGAGCCCCCTAAATCAATGCTCCTTTTGTGGGCAGGCTGTGGTGTAACAGATCAGATCCAGGCTGTGCATATTTTGTGTTAATTGGAATACACATTTGCCAATACACCTACATCTGCTTCAGGGGAAAAACGGATGGCAAGGGCCAGCTACACCAACCAGCATCTTTCTCTGGATTCTTTTGCTTTATTCTTTTATTTCATTTATTCTACCTTCAGTTGGCAGCCACAGAGCAAAGCTGCAGTATAAATACAGGTTTTTGTAAAAGTACTTAATTTGGCCAACCCTCACCAAGACTAACCCCAGCCTTTCAAGTCTCATCAGACTGGCACTGCCAGAGCCAGGGGAGGTTTAGATTAGATATTAGGAAAAATTTCTTCACTGAAAGAGTGGTCAGGCATTTTAACAACCTGCCCAGGGAAATAATGGAAATACCATCTCTGGAAATGTTCAAAAAATGTGTAGATGTGGCACTTGGGGACATGATTTAGAGGTGGACTTGACAGTGCTGAGTTAACAATTGGACTTGATGATATTAAAAGTCTTTTCTGACCTTGACAATTCTACGGATTTATGATTATAATGCATGAATGTGCAGCTGCAAACCAGCAGGAGAAGCATTTCAAGCCCCCTTCTGTGGAGGGCTCTGTGGGTTTTGGTGTCGTGGCAGCAGTTTGAAACACCCATAACTGGAGATCCATTCCATGTGCATGTTCGAGTGTGTATGCACTATGTGCATTAAGTCTTCTTTCTGCAGCTCCTCAGATAATTGCAGAAAGTATGAAGCTTTGCAGGCCTAGCTGCATTAAAGTTTTTATTTTTCCCCCCCCCTTACAGCATAGCTTTTGTTTTAGTAATTTGTAGTTTCACATTAAGACAGTCATGAACTGTCTGGGCTGGTTTTTATGACTAAAGCCATTTATATACACTTCTCCTCTCTAAATCTTTCTCCCCCTAACAAATGATGCTCCTGAACAGGCATGGGCTACTAGATTAGGCAGTTGAAAACTGTGGATTTTAGCAGTCTTGGATAGAAAATCCCACTTGATTTAAATGCTTACAGTTGCCTAGTCATAACTGTTAGCATAAGAGTAGTTACTTCACAGTAACCCCCTCTTTAAAAGAAAATGCCCTTATTAAGGCATTTGGAAGCCAGCATAGTCTTTTCTCTCCTCTCTCAGATTTTACACAGCTGAATCCTGACCTACATTACGTCACCTAACCTTGAATTTGATGTAGACCAGGGTGAAAGCTGGCTTATCGCCTGTCTTATAAACAAGGAAGGCCTGAGAGCATTTTGCCCCCTCAAACTGGGGCTGATGTCACTGTGTTGTGTGTGTATTACTCATGTCAGAGGCTTCTGCAAAGAAACTTGATGCCCAAGAAAACTGCAGGGCAAAATATACGAGCCATTGAATCTGTCCTTTTGCTAGTGAGTGCTAACAAATGGAGAGACCATTATCACTATCACTACCACAATGAAATCAATACTCAGTGGAAAATTTCTCCTCCCTCTTGAATTCATGTATTAGTTTAAAAAAAAAATCAGCAATCTTTTTCAGTAGAGCAACTTTGTATATTCCAGTCCAAATGGGATTCACATACAGTATATTCTTATTAACATTTGCCAGAATTTAGTTGTCTCTGTAATAATGATGAGATATGACTAACCCTTCAGTGACAAAACAGCTGTGAACAAAAATTCTGAAGTAACCTAACAAAGTTTTCTTCACTCTTTTTGAGACGGGAGGAGGTAAATACACCATAGAGGAGGCAAGGACGTGGTCCTGCAAAGCTCCCATTTTCCTGGAGATGCCCACCCTCAAAAGGCCAGTGGATAATATATCACCAGTAGTGGCTGAGAAAGCATTTTTCACAGTTACTGCTCACAAGTTTGACTCAGGCTGACATAGTCAGAGCCTTTGGGACTTAGCAAGGTATACAGGACAGACTGGCTAAGCATTTTCTGCTCCCATTGTTCAGTGACTGTTCTAGCAATTCATGGCAAATGCTTTGGGCACCTCCAGGAGGCCATGGCAATGTTCCTGCTGAGGAATTATTTGAGCTATTGGCTTCTCACTCTGGATATAGCTGGAGGCTTGCAGGGCAGTGTGGCAAACTCACTGTGGAGAAACTTCTGATCTTTCCCAGGTAGTCAGAACAGCACTGTTGAAGAATGAGACGAATATTAGATGTTAGGAAGAACCTTCTTTTCTCAGAGAGTGGTGAGGCCCTGGCACAGGTTGCCCAGAGAATTTACGTATGCCTCATCTCTGGAAGTATTCAAGGCCAGGTTGGATGGGGCCCTGAGCAACCTGGTCTAGTGGAAGGTGTCCCTGCCCATGGCAGGAGGACAGAAACTAGATAATCTTTAATGTCCCTTCCAACCCAACCCATTCTGTGATTCTATGATACTAAGAAGGATATGGAATAAAACCAAAATGCAGAAAACCAAAAACATTTATGTCCCAATCCAGCAAAGTTGCATTTCTAATTACTTTTCTGAGGAAGGCTGTCCCAGTAATCTCAGCTGTACCTCAGTCCTTGCAGACTGTGACAGTGGGGTCTCTGTGCCCTACTGCTAATGTAGTACGAGGCAGAAGCAATGGAGCAGAGGCAAAGGGACCTCATCTGAAGATCAAAATGAGGGCTGCTGCCAGCCCAGTGTCTCTTCTCTCCAGGCTGATGTTGAAGTCTTTGAATTCCTCTAAACAGCCTCATCACCTACTGTCCCTGACCCAGGAGATCCTCCCAGTTTGGACATTCCCACCACAGGAGTCCTCTGTGCGCTAGTGCAAAATACTGTGCTTTGGCAAACAGAACACCACATTTTTTTCATCATTATTCACTCTGGAAAATGTGCTTTGGCAAGGGCATCCTCTTTATTTCTGTGAAATCCAACTGAAGAAACAGAAGATAAATGAGTATGTCTAATACTGCGGCACAGTTTAGAAATAAGGTCCAGTCTACCCTCTGATGCAAGAGTGCACCATTTTTAAACCTTGGCTAGAGACCCTATATTGTCAAATACGCATACACAGAGGTCAGTAGAGTTCAGTCTGATTTTTTTTCTCTTCCCTAGCCGCTGTTTAGATTGGTGCTTAAAAATTTACTGCTTTATGCTGAAATTATATTTACATTTGAGCATAGAATTTCAGCATGGGCAGGGGAAGAGAGCGTGTTTTCTTCATCGCCAGCCATCGATGGTTTTTGAAAATGCTTATTTCTCAGAAAATTTCCACAAACTTTCCATTGTGATCAAGGGACACTTAACTTAAACCACTTAGAAATTGACATGACTGCACAGTAGGTCACTCTGACCACATTTAGCCTGGAAGAATGAGAGGGAGGATTGTAACTCTGCCTGTGGTATTCTTGACATGGCGTCCCTGAGAGCTGTGACTGTATAATCTGTCCTTCAGAGTATTTACATTCCTGAAAATAAAGTCAGTTTAAGATGTGTTTTAAGCAATTTGTTGGAATCTAGTAAAAAGAAAACCTTTTAACAGATCTGCTGCAGTAATTCTTATTTATTTTATCCTCTATTTTATTATTTTGCAGAATTGTGAACACTGATGTTGAGACACAAACAGGACTTTATTGGGACTGCCAGTGATACAAAGATGAAAAGGCCTCAAGAGGTTTTTTGTTATCAAATTCCACTTACCCTCCCTGCTGTAACTTTCATCACAGCTAAAGGGATGGTGCCAAAATCTGACTTCACCTCGAAAAGTGCCAGGAGACACCACTGGGGTTGCAACAGAAGAAAGAAAGTGGGAAGGAGACAAACTTCAATGCTGACTGTGGCCTGGGAGAAAGGGAAATGGCTGAGGGAGAAAGAAAATGGCTTAGTGTCGCTCCCCAACCCTTCTCTGAAGTTGCTAGGCACCTGGGGGAGATGAAGCCAACCCCACACTTTCCAACAAGTGTTTTTCAGACAGTTTTCCTGTGAAAGGGGGGAAAAGGAAGAGTTCCCACCAAATGCCTGCAAAGTGTGCTCTCTGTTCCCTTCCAGCTCCCTCCTCTTCTCTAAGGCAGACAAGAAAATCCAGCCCAAGAGCAGCTGAGCAGGTAGGATGCTGCTGCTTCCCTGAGCATCTCAGAGATGGACAAACCTGACTTTTCTTTGCCTCAGTTTCTGATTATGTGTTCCTGTTTGAAGAACAAACTTTTGGGATCAGGGACCACTCTGCCATGTCTGACAAGTGAGCAGAGCAATGAGAACACCCCCCCCCCCCCGGTCTTTATTTGCTTGTAACCACAACAGTGATGCCAATAATAATAGTTGCATGGCCAGTTTATAAGCCTACATCTTCAGAACTGACAAGAAAGATTTGTTGCCTCCAGTCTTGGTTATCAGTAGTGGACCCTTCAGAGGATCTGGTTTTCAAACTGTAGATGCTCACCATTGTCTTAAATTCAGTCTCTTTTTGCTCTTTGCTGAGGTCTTCACCAAGATGGACATCTCAGGTTACTAATCATTTTAGAATATCATGCCTTATTGTGCTTGTTCCTCAGTTTTTCCTGATTGTGCAATTGAAATAAGCCTGCTTACTCCACTGTGATTTCTCAAAGTACTTTTAGTGACTCCAGCAAGGGCCATTTGTGAGCAAAACATTATTAACATTGTGAAATGATGAATAATCAGCATGTGCCAGCTGTTACCACATAAACTTGTGTCCTTGGGCCCCTTCATACTTGACAGGTCTGTCAAGTTAAAGATGAGGTGAATTCAGAGATCAATAGTTATTGAATAACCCATAGATGAAGACTGTCATTTGTTAAAAAATATTTTAGACTAATCCATGGGCAGAAGATTCTGGCAGCTGGAAATAATAATGCCCACACATGGAGTTACTCAGGGATAGTTATTTCAGGAACAATTACTGCTTCAGGGTTATTCTGGAACAGCTTCTCATCTACAGCAGGGGGAAGCCCCTGAATAATGTAAGACACCACAGCACAGGGCATCCAGAAAACAGCTATCTTTCAGGAATCCAGCCAGTAGTGAACATTGCTCTCCATTTCATTGAAAATAAAGCTGTTCTTCTTTTTGATTGAAAAATCGTGAGCAGCTTTGCAAGAGATTTTCTGCTTCTCTTTTGGATTCCATAAGAAAGGAGAGAGAACAAATCCACAGCTCACCTGTGTCCTGCTTCTGTCGTGGTTAGGAGGAGACACTAAGAGAAGGAGCTTTAGGCAGACGAGCATGACGCCTCCTGTGGCACTTGCCTGAAGCTCCTGCTGACCATAGCTCAGGGATCTCCTGCTCTCTTGAAGACAGTTTTTTTTGCATCTTTATGTTTATTAGGTCTTGAAGGAATGGTCCTTTCGAAATCAGTCTAAACACTTCTGGATAAGTTTATACTTTCATCATAACACCTTGTGGTGGTGAGAACTACATTTGTGTCATCACTTCAGTTGATGTTCACTGGGGGACAATGAGTGGTGGTGGACACTGAGTGAAAACACCAAGTTCTCTCCTCAAACCACTCAGGTAGACGAGACCTTCCTCATTACGTTCACTGGGAATTGGATTGTGCTCTAAAGCTGATCATGGGCCCTAGAGGAAAACCTCCACCTTGCGTCCTCATGTCTTCAAGCTTCAGGACTCAGCTGGAATGAAATCAGTTCTCCTCTGACCCAGGCTTACTTGTAATCATTGGGAATCTTTTGCTGCACTTTAAAGCAAGCTCTTACCTACTAACAGCACTTTTCCCACTAAGTTCATGGAATTAGTCGTACAATTTGTCAGAGAACATAAATAATACTAAGACATATTTAGTGTCTAAAATGGGTTTATATTCCATGCTTTCCTCATGTTCCCCGCTGCAAAATTCAGGTGCTACTTTGTATTTCAGTACTTGACAGACTGGGCTTGTTTAAGGCAGCACCCAGAAAGAGACAAACATCTTTTGTTTGGTGCTTATCTGCTTCTCTTGCCCTCTCTCCACCCCTCTCTCTTGCTTGAGATAAGTTCACAGCTAATCATGAGAGATGTCAGATAAACTTACTGTGAATTGAAATCCTGCAAGCCTGAAAGGAGCACTGTTGTTCCTTTCTCAAGCAGGTATTGTATTTATACAGTCAAGCGAACAGTCGATGCAAAAAAAGATAATTCCCTCAAAACTTGGCCAGTAAACTCTCCAGAGAAAGATAAATGATATTTAATTTTTTTTTCTCTTGATGTAGGGCCAACAACATGCCCCTGCTGCAAAGCAGCTATTATATCTTCTTCCCTGCCCTTGCAAACGTTTCTGAATCATCCAGGCATCCATAGCCAGTGCCCCAACTGGCTACCATACAGCCTCTGAGAGCAGCCTGAGGGATGGGGACGACCGTCCTGGCAGATCTGGGCTGTCTTCACTATGGGCTGCTTTCGAAGTTACCCAGTGCCATCAGCTGCTCATGCATGACTTAAATAAATGGGAGCCCAACTTTAACTGCGGTGTAGTAACCCCCTTCTACGCCACTCTGGAATAAAATCTATCTCTGTCTCTTGTATAACGACTAGACTTCCCCTAGGGATGCAAAACAGTTAAATGGACATTGCTAATGTTTCACTCACTGATGCCTCTATAAACAGTCCCCCTCCACTGAAATGGATGAGTTTTGATATTACTGTTTGGTGTACAACAATGATCTCTAGTTAATTAGTAATATGTGTGCTTTCCCCCCCCACCTGTTTGTTCAGTTTCCCTGAACAGTGAGGAATTACTTAGATCGACGACAACAAGATGGAAGACGCCCCTGCTTCCGTGGGAACCCGTGGGTATTCCAGCTGCGATTTTGTGCTTGTAATGAATAGTGACAGGGTGTTATTACACCTAAGTCCTCCCTGTACCAGCCACCACGCAAAGGAACACAGCACAAGGGCCGTGTGACTCAGACCTGCACGGTCAGTGAGCAGAACTGTGTGGGAAAAGCAGAAATGCCAAGGGAAAGGTAAAACTCAGATCAGATTTGCTGGCATTTGCTTCAGCATTGCTCCACTAAATTGTACCAGTGTAGTTCCCAGCTCCACGGCTTTGCATGCTGCGTGGTCATTTCTTCATGGCCCTGTCTGCCTTTCAGCAGCCACTTCGCCACGCCAAATCTCTGCAAGCCTCACTAAAGTCAAAGCAGGTTCTTCCAACATAAAATGATGCCAAGTCTCTACTCAGCTACAGAGGATTCAGATCCTTACTGATTTTAAACTGTCCTTATCTCAGTATTTCTGCAAGTGTTGGAAAAAGCTGCAGGCTGTTCTTCTCTAAGGGTAGATGGAGATACTGCCCAGCCAAATACCGTCCTCAGCCTGCATTACAAAGCTTCCCTGAGATCAAAGCAAACAGTAGGACTGAAAATATAAATATGGTCATATTAAGCAATGTGAGGAAAGACTGCTGAGATCAAATCTAGTCCTGTGGTGAGCACGAAGCCCTGCCTGTTCAGGGGCCATGGGATTTCACACAGGTACTCTGCTTGCTGCCGGCTGCTGCTTCGTGTCTCCAACGTTGCTGGAGCTGAAGCCACTCTGCAAGCAGAGGCTGTATGGACTGAGCACAGCGTCTTCCTTTGGAGCTGCTCCGTGATGCTCTGAAAGCAATTTCAGCTTGTACCAGCCATCTGTAGTAAGTACTGCATAGGTGCATCCCGGAGTTACCATGCTGCATCACTTTATTTAGGGTGCTGTCCCACAGCCAAGAAAGAGAGGAGGGTAGAAAAGTGGTGCCTAATTTTGACCCAGCTGGAAAACCCCCTCTCAGTGCACAGACTTACTATTCGCAGCTGACATAGTGCAATGGGGTGAGGCTCCCAGGAAAAAAAATACTCTGATTGAGTTGGAATATGGCCAGTTAGTAATTGTGTGAAAATTGTCTTTAGTGGTCAGTTCCCGAGAGGTGCTGTATACCTCCAGGGGAGCAAATCCCCTCCTTTTCCCCACCAGACTGATGCTAGCCCAAATATGCCTCTAGATTTCAATGCCAGCATGTTTCCCACCAAGCATTACTCATTAAAGGCTCATCCCATCTCTTTCTGACCACACTCGAGACACAGAGCTAACAGACAGAGAAGGATCCTATATATAACACATTGTAGCATATAGTTAATTTGAAAATGGCATTTGTCAGCAAAAGCAGTAATTTTTTCAAGATGTTCACAGAGGGCTCCCGAGCAAATAGCCCCGAAAATTACAAGCCTATAAACCTCACTTTGACTCAAGTAACTTAACAATGTTCGCTGCAGAACTATTGGGGATGGTTATTTAAACACAGCGAGCAGTTCATTATCATTTGTGTTTTCCTGCTAAGCTTTCACTCTTTTGTTAAACCCACTTCAGTCCCGGATTGAGACATTCACAAACCTGCCAGGTCACTCCTGCTTATCTTTCCCATGACACCCTCCCCCGTCTCCCAACGAGGCGAGGGCCATGTCAGTGCATTTCCACATAAAGCAATTCTTCTGGCTGAGCGGAGGCATTTCCCCCTCGCCTCTTTTCAGGGATGGTCGCCCGGTTTCAGCGCAGACAGTATGACAGATGCGGGGTGCGTTTCCCAAGCAGAAAGGAGAAGGAGGCTGCGGGATGAATGTTAAATGTACCATACGCCCAACATAAAAACAGACCAAACATGCTTACGAGATTTATACCAACGCTTACTTTCTCCGCTGGTCAAAGGTTCAGGCACTTATAATAGTTTCCCAAGACACGTTGACTGTGACAGATTTTAAAGAAGAGACTCCTGAAGGAGTTCAAGGCATAAATTGAATTACAGTATGCTTGGCCTGCGGTTGCTAGGGAGATCCCAGATCCAAGGAGAAAGTTCCTGGTGATTTTTCACTGTTGTTTGAAGGCTGTGAAATTAAGCCTTTGTGCAGTGCTCACCGAGACAAGGCTGTGGTTGGCGTTCACCACTGACATCAAGCCGGATTGGCCTGGAGGGGGCAAATTTTTATGAAACAGATATGACAAAGCAGTATTTTGATCAAGTCATCGCTCTCTTTAAAAGGGCCACTTTCACTTCTATTCACACAGAGTGATGGACGTTCCTATTTAAACACTTTCAGCTGCAGAGGCCTGAACCTCAGCCCAGGAGCCCAGGCTGCCCTGAGCTCTGGGAAGAGTAGGGAGAGGGATCAGGGCTTCACAGCTAATCCTTTTACCTCTGGCATGGGTGGAAGCAAATTCCCAGCATTGAATACACCAAATTTTGAGAGAATACATGTCCGGGGCTGTGGTTTTCAGCTGGAGTCTAATTTTAACTCGTCGCATGGTCTTAGGCTTTTGTGGGATTCAGGAGGAGTGAATTTCAGCTTTTTGAGGTTATGCAGGCAGAGGGAAGCTCTCAAAGAGGACAAGGATTTTTTCCAAGGGAGCTGGTGACCAAGCAGTTTATGCAGAGCCACCTGCAACCCCATGAACACTCTCTTCTACTCACACCCAGCCACGCACGACCATCACCTGGACTTAGACAGGCTTTCCATGGGCTGTGCTGACAAAAGCATTATCAAAGGTTGGCTTTGGCAGGATGCAGCCTAGACAGTGGCCAAACATGGCCCATGGCAGCCTGGTCTCCACTTTCCACCTCCAGGAATACCCTGGAACGGTCCCAAGTTGTCCCAAGCTGTCAGGAGGTATCGGGGCACTGCTGTGTTTTCGGTACCTCCTCCCAACAGTGGGACAATTGCTATTTCCATCCCAGGACTACAGAAATGTGTCTCCATGTTACAGAAAAGCCAGGTATTGCACAAATAAAACTAGATGAAGGTAACTGTGTACTCTCTTAGGGCTCCAGAAACCTGGGTTTCCTACATGAACTCATGTTCATCAAGGGCTATATACACAGTGTTAATAACATAGCGTTGTGGGACAAACTCAGGTCCTGCACCCTGGACAACTGAGCAGCCACTTGGCTTCATGGTTAGCAGGGTCCCCACTCACTGTGGACCAAGACCAACCTTGCTTCTGAGGACACTTTCCTCCCTGGACCACGCTGGGAAGACAGCACTGTACTGGTGTGTGGTAGCACGAGGTTTTGACTTCACTTCCTGGCACAGTCCTCCAAGGATGCTTTGTACTCTCAGATACACCATCATGTCACACTCCAGGGCTTGGACCTCTCTGTCTCAGTATTACACTGTGAAAAATGCTACTGTTGAGGCCTTAGTTCAGCCTTCATATGTATTTGGACACACACGGAAAGGAGCTCTGTGGCATGGGACTATATAGAGTTCAGAGGAGAGACAAGGCTAAAAGCTACGTTATCCACACCTCTTTTTTTTTGTCTTTTTTTTTTTTTTTTTTTGGCGATATAAGCATAGCCTTAGTCTGAAAATATGGTGTCTAGAGCAGCTGTGAACATGGCACCTTCTGTTTGATGTCTGGCCATAGGAGTGTTTCAAGCAGATCTGAGCTAGGTATGTTTGGTACATGTCCTGGGCATGTTCTCTGACACCCTTAGACAGTAGAGATGGATTCTCCTTCCACCATCATTCTGTCTTTCAAAGGAGAAATGGGTTTTGAAATAATCTGGGACAGGACATATTGTTTGGATTTAGACCCTCGTGGCACATACATCCACGAGGATGATTTTTTTTCAGATAAGTGGTTTCCACTTTTTTCCATATTTTTGTAGGGAATGGTTCATGGCAGCTTTGAGGGCAGGAACAATGCATGGCTGTGCTTGCAAAACAGGTGTTTTGCAAGTCAAAGACAAGTCAAAACTAAACAACAAGTGAGGGGCCAAAATCCCAGAGCCACTCCCAACAAGCCCAAGCCAGGTCCAATATCCTGTGCTCATCAGGCCATCCCGAAGATTTCTCAGCTGTATATGCAAAGCTGAATGTTGTCAAATCATGGGTGCCAAGACCCTCTCTTGTGAACCTCTCATAAGAAGCTGAGAAAGAGAAAAGAATGAAAGTGGAATAACAGACTTGCAGAGCTGAGCCCAATGCTCCTGCTTTTATAGGAGGGATGCTACTGGGGAGGAGTGACTGTCCCACAGACATCAAACTTGCCCTTTCCCTTCTCTTCCCAGCCAGGTTTGTGTCTCCTTGTTGCCTTGCGCTGCTTGTGGTGCCAAGAGGCCCTTTCTCAGCTGTGGAACATCAAGAGCCCTTTTCTTGAAAAAGAGTCTCTTTAGCTGGAAAAGAGTGTCTCCTTAGGGTGAGGTGACCCAGAGCCACACCTGGAGTGGCCTGGTAAGGCAGTTCCCAGGACTATGAGCCCATGACTATCAGAAAATTCACGATATCAGATGGCTTTGGCCAGCTATCACTGCAACTTAAGCAGCACCAGTCTGCATAGTAGGTAGCAGCTACAAATACTGGGAAGAAAGCTAGGATAAAAATAAAACACCAGGATTAAAGTAATGGAGGAATAATTTTAGTAAATCTTAGCTGGAAAATTTATTTGCTCCAACTTCCCCTAAATCACTTTGTTTCTGTCCTCTCACCCCATCCCAGAGGGACTGATGCTGCCCCTTAGCTAACAAGCCATTTGGCATGTTTCTTGGTATTTGAAGCCCAGCTGGACTTGTCTCCATTTTATAAAATAGCAGGAGAACTTTGCAAACACAAAACCCCTCCCAGAATGAACCCTTCTGCTTCTTGTGCTTGCCTATTGTGCACAAAAATTTCATCTCTGTTTGCTGAGAGGAGCCAAGGGAGTAAAATACAGATGGGGAGATCTTGCTTTCACCCCAGCACTGTTTGCTACGAAACATTATGCAATGCAGATTAATGTCTTAGCAAAAGAGAGTTCAGATGAGATCCTGAGATTATGCCTTCTCAAAAAAACCCTTAAAAACAAACAAAATCAAAGAAAGAATCTTCTATGAGAGGGAGAAACCCTTGGGGGGGAAAAAAAAAAGTTCACATTTTGAGAGGTTGAATCTGAGGCAAAAGGAAGAAAGTTTAGTGGAAATGAAGGAAGCAGACAGAGAGCTTTCTTGGGGTTAAATCACACAGTATCGGTGGCACACAGAGAAGCTGCCTCGTACATGCTGGGGTAAAGCAGAGTTTGGGTTTCACTGAGGTCCTGGTTTGTCAGCACCACCAGCCCTGCCATGTTCCGCTGTGCAATCATTAGTAATGCCAACAGGACTCAACAGACATGATAAGGCAGGAATTGTTGTTGAGCAAAAGTCCAGACTCTCCTGCAGAGCTCAGCACTTGGAGCCTGCTGAGGGAAAAGCAGACAAAACTCTTCATATGCTGCTTTTTAAAAAAAAGGTTCAGTAGGTCTACCAGAGTACTCTCCATTTCTGCCTTTCAAGATCCTTCATAAGCAGTGATTTCTTACCAGGATAGATTGATGCTGGTGATGTGAATTTCACCAGCAAATCCATAATCACTCTTTGATTTTTCATCTTTCCATGGCTGTATACCTGCCTCTGGCTGCAATGTCTCTGTCAGCACCAAATTGTGTCAAACTATCCTTCCCTCCCTCTGACTTTGCTCCTGAGACAATTCCCCCCATGGTGTATTGCGTGGAATCCGTGTGACTCTTTTGAGGACTGGTGGCACTGAGTGACGACAACTGATTCACACAGCCCTTCCCAGTGGAAATATCTATGGTGGGGAGTGGATCCCTCTTGGAGTTCTGAGTAGCTGTATTTTGACTATCAGGCTTTATTTATTTTTGGGATTTTCTTCTCTTTCTCTCCCCTTGCTTGCAGAGGTGCTAAGTATTAAAATAACAGTGAGAAAGGGGAGAAATCACATCTTGGCATTTCTCAGCGAAAGTCTGCCAGACATTTAATAAACTGTTTTATGTTGAAAACATTTGAGGAATGACTCTGCAAACAGTGATAATACTTACTCGTTAAGCTTTCAAACAGCCTGGCCTGACAGCCTTAACCTTTGCACTGTGCGAGTGAAAACATAAGGCATAAGTAAACCCCCTTCCTGCAGTAACTCCAGTGGGCTGCATAGTGGATTACACCAGGTATGAATTTACCCCCTGGCATTTGGATCATTTCTAACGGCACGTCATCATGGCTTGGTTTGAACCCCAATGCCTGATATAAGGCTCCCAGTAGAGTTAATTACTCAGCTCTTTATAATAATCCATCGCCCAGTCAACCCACAAGACATTTCGTCACAGCAGCAGTCTGAATGTTCAGTTAGGGGACCAATTAATGAAGATGGCATTAGAAAAATATAAAACTACATTTTATAATGGTGTAAAACGTCAATGCATTCATAATGGCTGCATTTGGCATATACAGCCACGCACACACAGTATCTCTACAGCTTGATTTATTACATTTAAAACTGAATGGCTTTGGAAATCAATTTTATTGGACTTCATTATTTTAAAACATAAAATAAAATGAAAGCATTATTTAATAATGTCTTTTAAATTCTAGATAAAGATACCCAAAGGGAAGATATAGAAACCCTGATATATTGTATAATGTTCACTTTTTTTTTGCATGGACTAGCTCAGTGATTTGGAAAAAGAAATTATGTAAATTAATGAGTGTACAAGGAGATGATGCTGTAGGTATTACCACTTGTTCAATGTATGTGGGAATGAATGGAAGTGATTCTATTGTCCCCAGCATGCTTTGGATCAGAAAACATAAATAGGTGGCATCTGTCTCATTTAAGGACAGCACTAACAACTAACAGAGAAACTGAATTAGGAGTTGTCTTTTAAGAGACAAGAGCAAATCCCTCCTTTATTCGCAGCTGTTTCCCTATCCAGAGTTATCCTGGGGAGGGGCAGGGGGGGAAAGGGTAGATTAGAAATTAATAAAAGAGAGATAAAGGTGTTGCACCACTGAGAAACTCAGCAACAAGCCGTTCCCAGAGGCATGTAACGGGATCCCTCTCCACCTGTGTATCAGGGAGGCCAAAAGCAGAGATTTGATAGAGATTTGTAGCAGGGAGCTGAGCAACACTTCACTTCTGAGCAGCTGACAGGCAGGAGCAGCAGCCAGTGGAGATCACCATGCCTAGACCAGTGTGTGACACTCACGGGCAAGGCTTGCCCAGACACTGAGCAAGGCCCTCTGGGCTCTTTCAGGCAACCACCGTGAGCTCTCCATCTGGGCATTCTCTTTCCCATTGCATTTCTTGGCATTTCCCTGACTTATTTCAGTCTGTGTGATGCATTGCCTGACCCACCACCTTGAGCTGAGGGCACCACTGGAGCCAGCCTTGCCCCCATCACATGCATTCTGTAAGTGGCACTGCCCAAAAAGGCTTTCACAATGATTTCCAAGACTCTGAAAGGTCAGCAACCTGAACACGAGTTGGTTCTGGCCCATCACTGGATAAAGAAAACACTTCTTGTTTCCCAGCAACATTTAAACCTCTAAGAACTTGTGGAAGGGAAAGGAGATGCCTCTAAATCTCTAAATAATTCCCAGGAGAAGGGGAGTCCAAAAGGAAGAGCACTGTAATGGAGAAAAGTAGAAAGAAGTGAAAGACACCCTGGAGAAGACTGAAATGTATTTTACAGGTGTTTTATTGTGCTGGAGAAGCATTTCTCCTAACAGGAAAAAAAAAAAACAAAAACAAAAACAAACAAACAAACAAAAAAAACCAAACAAACAAACAAAAAAAAACCAAGAAAGAGAGCATAGCACAGAGAGATTAAAACTTTATGACTGCAAGAGTGCAAAGAACCTGGGCCAAAAACTACGCCTAAGTTAAGGAATTGCTCCCAGCCTTGGGAACAACATGGGGAGAAGAAGGAAGTGGGAAAAGCAACAAGTGAGCAAAGCAGGCAGCAGATACAGTACCCTCAGCTGAGGGTCTAACACCACAAAAAACATTGACACGAGGCCCAGACTGGCTCTCCATACCTGCAGCCTCAAGGCTGTGTCCATGTCCTTCCTCCGGTGTCTCTTCTTCTCAGGACGAAAATCTTGACAGACAGATGTCAATCCTCTCCAAGAGAAGGGGCCTCTCCCTAGGTTAGGTGTGCATAATGGCCTCAGTTTTTTGCTCTTTTCAGGGTGGTTTTTTTTATTTGTAATACCTCTGATTTCATGAAGCTCAGCTCACCAGAGGACAGCTGACATCCCACATGTGGCCACTCACTGCAAACTGACACTGAGTGTTTATGAAGTAGTGGCTTTCTACTAGCGCAGATTATTTGCTACAAAGCTCCAAGAATTTGATCAGAATTGTACCACACGGACAAAATACTAACAATTATCCTTCCTTTTTTGATGAGGACTGTGAGATAACAGGGTTTTTCAGTATATTGGTCCTCTAATGACTTCACCATGATGCTTCAGCAACCAGGGCTAAGTGAGAGGCCCAGGGCATCAAAGATTTTTTTATTTCTTCTTAAAAAAAAAAAAACAAACAAAACAAAATGAACAAAACAACAACAACAAACTTTGAAAATTAGGAAAGAAGCCTCCACTTATTTATGGAGAACAGTGTGACAGCAAGATCCTCATTTTGGAGTGAGTTCTGTTTAAAGACAGCTAACTCAGTAGATTAAGACACAAATCAAAAAAAACTTTACACAACAGCTTGCTGCAGGAGATAAATAAAAATGTACAAGTGAAATGTTGGATGCTACAAGGAGAAGAGGTCGTTGCTACGCTTATTGAGAACACAGAGAGTGGGAACTTTTATAGTAACTTTGTTGGATCCATCTGAGACAGATTAAAAAAAGCAATTATTTCTCATCCAAAAGTCTGTGCTTTTTAAGGGAGACACACTTCATCTTTTCTCAGAAGCATGCATCATTAGGGAAACATCATATTCCTCTGTTAGAATAAATTATTGTGCAGCAAACATATGCTACCACTAATTGTACTGGAAAAAGAGAAAGCATCTACTGCTTTTCATGGTTATCAGGTTAAAATGGATAAGGAAAATGAATCAGCTTTGTAGACACTCTTTCAGTGTCCTGAAAGCATAGATATCCATATTGTGTTCACAAAATGAAAGAGAAATTTAATTTAGAGGGATTATTTAATAATTCTGCCAATGTCTGAGCAGGAAGAATTAATGAAGAAGGTAGGATATTTAATTACTTGTCTAGCCTGCATCATGCCATCTAGAATATTTTTACCAGGTCCATCCCTGGGGTCAAAATCTATTGACATACATTGATGCAAGTTAAGAGCAAGTCTGAGAGGTACATGGGCTTTCTCTTCATTTGTGGATGTCCCGTTCCTGAAAGCGTTCAAGGCCAGGTTGGATGGGACTCTGAGCAACCTGATCTACTGGGTGGCATCCCTGCCCATGGCAGGAGGACTGGAACTGGATGGTCTTTAAGGTCCCTTCCTTCCACTCTGAGCCACCGTCAGCAGTGCTGGGAGTCAAGAAAAAATGGGATTTTGCCACTTAGGGAGAGCATTTAGCAACTTCCTTTCCTTTCAGTGGACCCTCAAAGTGGATGCATTTCGGGTGGATGCACCGTACATTAAGCAGATAGAACAGATGGATTTCTCATTTAAATTTGCCTTAAATCTCAGAAAACAGGATAATAATGCTCTCTCCCTTCATTTCCTTTCTCTGGGGGTTAAAATTTTAGGGGAAAGAAGACATCTAGGAAGATTTATTTCAAAAATTAGGGTAGAATGTTCACTTCAAATGAGAGACCCAAAACCCGATAGAGTTGCAGATATTACCATTTGGAAGTGCACCTAAATCCCAAGGAGTTATGTGCACACTGCTTGGGAAAATCTGGGTTCACTTGACTATCAGACTTCTTATCTAAGCAGCACCCAGCCATCGTTTAGTAACAGCTCAGATAGACCAAGGCAAATGAAATCTTATTGGTGTATCTCACATTTTGCCTTCAAAATATGAAAATAATTGATATGCAAATATAAAATAAGTATTCATATGTATACACACAAATTACTGTGGGTAACAAGCACAGATGTTTGACTTGCAAATTCACAGGTTGATATTATTATCT
Organism: Pseudotriccus pelzelni; assembly: GCA_035584735.1. NCBI lineage: Eukaryota > Metazoa > Chordata > Aves > Passeriformes > Tyrannidae > Pseudotriccus > Pseudotriccus pelzelni. The sequence continues at coordinate 65,818,897 of JAWMRA010000130.1, forward strand.
CATGTCAAACGAGCATAACTCCGAATAGGAACAGAGTCTAATCCCTGTCCCAAATATGAGGGTTTTCATTTGGTGTCAGTCTTGTGAAACCAATGGCTTTTCTCTTATTTACACCCATGATGGGAATCTGACCCACCCATAGCATGGAGGAGTGAAAAATGAGACGCAAATCTCAGCTCATTTCACTGCTGCATGGATGCAAATGCCACATACTCTGTTATGTGAAGTAAAAGTGCTCAGACATCATCCTGCCTTATCAGAGCTCCCTGCAAACACTGGATTTACAAGCTGCACATTAAGCCCCATGATTTATGATGCTTTCTCTGCTCAGGTTCGCTGCCTTCCCCCCAGGGATCATATCTGTGTCCGTAGGCACTTTCTAAGATTTCTGTGCACTACCTAAACAAAATGCCCTTTCATGAGGCCAAATACATCACATCAGGAAAGCAACTGTATTTCTTTCATAACAGTTTAAGCTCCATCAGCTATATGAGGCTCAGTAGCCAGCTTCTGGAAAATAGTTAGCCCTGTGTACACCAGAGCGATAAATTAATACAGAAATGTTCTTTTAATTTAGAACTGCCCGTGTTTCTGTCACTGGCCATAGGGCACCCTGACTACAAGGCCCCTCTGTTTGTGCCACCATCCCTAATGCAAAGTAGGTAAGCTCTGACGCAGGCTCTCTTCCAGCAATGTAGCAGCTTTTTCCTTTTATTTCACTCCTGAAGTGGCATTTTGATGCACTCAATATGTGTTAAGTGCAGGGCCAGCGGAAAAAAAATTGAAGGAAATACCAACTCCCCCAGTTTCTTCTGTTTTCATGCAACAGCACACTCTAAATGGACCTGGGAATTAATCAGCATCCGCAGGAGAACTACACCTCTCTTGAATTTCCTTGGACAGAGATTATATAGCCAGCAGAGAAAGAAACCTCTATCATATTTTCACCCACCACTATACGTAAGCAAGATTTTATTGACCTGTGTGCTGCAGCTCATGCTTTGTTGCAACAAGGCAGCTGGGAAATCAGCATTTTAACATTAATAGCCACTGCTATTGCTTTGAAGTAATAGCCATTGTTATGGCTTTGAAATAGTGTCTGTGTTCTGTGGGATGTACATGCCATATCCAAAGATGGAGGAAACTCAGAAAAAATATATGTGTAGCAGAAAAAAAGATAAGGATAAAGACGGGTTTTCTGTCTCTAAGTACTGACACACCTTTTTGGGTGAAAGGGAAGAATATAAATAAATTTCTTTTAAAAAATAATCATCTATCTGGGCACTAGCCCAGTTTTCCAGTCCCTCATATTTATAGCTTGGCTTACAAGCTATTTGCGTCTTTTTCATTACAAATACCTTGGCTTCTGAGGGCCAAAACCTTGACTAATAAAAATAACAATGATGATAAAAAGTTAATGGTGCGCTCATTTTATTTGTAGATTGCATCCCTATTCCCCACCGCTTGTTCATCCTGGGCAGCATCCAGAATTGTGCTCAGAGAACCAAAATGAAGCTAAGGAAGAGTTTAAGCTCCTATTTTGAGGAGAACAATCCAAAATCAATCCTCTGAAAGGCTTTAGTTACTTTAACGGCCTTTATTTTCTGATCAAAATATTCTTAAGCTATTTATTCAAGGGGAAGGGGTGACTAGAGATTGTGTTCTTCTGTCTTCACTGCCTGAGTGCTCTAGCTAATAGTCATAACAAAAAAGGTGAGCAGAGGAGAAAGGTCTCTCCACAGAAAACAGGGATCAGCTGCACTGAGATACTTTGATTTCAGTGTCTCACTAAAGAATAATTTCAAACTCTGAACTCCTATTTCACTTAGCGGCAAAACTGTAGCCTTCAATTATAAACTATTTCTGGATAAAAAAGGGTATTTTTTTTCCCTTTCCACAGGCTCAGATGTTCCCCCACCCACTCTCAATAAACTTCTAGGTTGTAGAAATGTGTGGCTCACTAAGTATTCCATGTTTTATCATTTTCAGGTGTTAGAGCTCTAAACATCCCAAATGCCTATGTCTCCTGTTTAGGTAGAATGTCTACAGCCCTTTTTTTTTTTTTTTTTTTTTTTTTTTTAATTTAATTTTAGAAAAACAAAAAAAAACTCTTCTCAGGCACAGGCAAAGTGCTTATTCTTAGAAATACAAAAATGTACATAATGATGTCAGGAAGAGGAGCTGGTGTGTTCTGTTTGTTGCTCCTCTGCTCCTGAATGAACCTTTTCTCCCCATTGCTCATAGTCTGGGCAATTGGTCCAGGTATGGATGGATTCAGCATTGCGGACACGAGGGTTATGTGTCTGTCCTCGCCCAAAGCAGTGCAGGGTGAATCCTCTGGGCCAGCTCCTTCCCTCTTCCCTGCCAGGGAAGCCCACAGCCATTTGCACCAGCAGAACTGGTTTACACCAGTGTTTGCTGCAGGGAAATAATTTACAGAAGAAAAGCTCTCCTGTGGCAGTAGAAATGCTGCAGTAACAGAGATTTGTGAAGGTGAGATCCAAATCCACTGCAGGAATCCCAGCCAGGTACAAGTCAGCCCTGAACTGTAACAAATAAATAAGCTTTTCCTTCTCTGACAGACAGAAAGCTTTTGTTCTAGTCCAGCAAGAAGGACAAGGAATTCCCATCATTGTTTCATGCTTCCCCCCCTACCTTCCCTCTCTCTCCTTTTTAAGTCCATTTTTCAAAAAGTAATTTTGAAATGTTCTGGGAAATGCAGGGGGTAGTGGTGCTAATCTATCATCCTCTTCTGATAACATTTAATTAAAAACCACAGCTATTAGTCATCTGCTACCCCACCACCAGGGCTGACCTGACAATATCTTAACACACTGGTGAAAGAAAAATTGAGAAGATTCTTTTTCATTTTATTTTATTGTAGCAGCAGGGGAGAACAACATATAATTTAAGGGAAGGCAAAGGCAGCTTCTTCTGCCAGTTTCTCAGGAGGTTAATCCAGGTTTTTTTAACATGAGGGTTTTTTTTCTGCTGTTGCAGCATATGTGGTTTGGTTTATTAAAAAAAAGCAAAACAAGTAAACCAAATCAAACCAAACAAACACCCCCCCAAAAAAAAACCAAAACCAACATACAAACAAACAAACACAAAACCAGAAACAGCTGCCAACTATCATCCTCCCAACAGAACCTCTACAACTTGCATTTTCAGCCCCTGCAAGAGTTAGATTTTTCCCTCAGTGGAATGGGAAGCCAGGAAGAAACAGGTTTACTTGGAAGACAGAATATTTCCGAGACAAATCATTGAGTTGGTCATGGACTGATGAGATCTGGGCTCAGATTGGCCCATCTGCTCTCAAACTTGTCTCTTCATATACTTGCTGGCTGGGCACATACCCAAGTGGAGAAAGCCCTAAAGTCACAGCACCAGGAAAGGGGCAAAAGGTGAGTCAAGACATCTTTATCTGCACCCATTTGCCTTTTCTGTGGCTTAGCTTAAAAATTACCTAAGCTGAAAGGTTCAGAATGACATTTCAGAGGTTGATGAGAGACAGCAGCACAGCTGATCTTGAGACTTACTTAAATTCTTGACAAGGTCACTCATGAAAACTGGGTCCAGATCCTGATTTCAGGGTGGGAGGGACATGCAGGCATAATTCCATTCTTGATCCGGTTTCCCAGTCAGAACTGAGCAACATTGACCTTAGTCTGAAGCTGGACAGAACATATAGAAGGATCAGAAAAGTCAGACATAAACAGTGAATTTGCTGAAGAATGCAAGTCTCCATCACCAGATTGCAGAGGTGGAAATTGCCAAAAAGATAAGAATTATAGAATGGGTGACCTAAAATATGAAGTGTTTAGATGTGGCTTAATAAAAATCGGGAGTCCCTGGTGTCCTAGTGGTTAGATTGCGGGACCTTCACTGCTGAGGCCAAGGGTTCGATTCCCAGCCAGGGACACTCCCCAGGCAGGTGGAGCTTGTTAGCCCTGTAAGGCAATCCACCTACGTTCTAAGGACCTCGCTGCCACCGTCCAAGCGTGCT